>PVKP010016749.1:0-47523 GCA_004027715.1 Plecturocebus donacophilus
AGCTTGCTCCTCTGTATCTTTTAGTTGGGGCATTAGCCCATTTACCTTCAAAGTTAGTATTGGTATGTGTGGATTTGATCCTGTCATCATAGTTTTAGCTAGTTATTTTGCAGACTTGTTTTTGTGGTTGCTTCATAGTGTCACTACTCTATGTACTTCAGTGTGTTTTGTAGTGGCTGGTAATGGTCTTTCTATATTTAGTGCTTCCTTTAGGAGCTCTTGTAAGTCAGATCTAGTTGTAACAAATTCCATCAGCATTTGCTTATCTGAAAAGGATCTTATTTCTTTTTTGCTTATGAAGCTTGGTTTGGCCAAATATGAAATTCTGTTTTGGATTTTATTTTCTTTAAGAATGTTGAATATTGGCCCCAGTCTTTTCTGGCTTGTAGAGTTTCTGCTGAAAGGTCTGCTACTAGTCTGATAGATTTACCTTTATAGGTGATCTGACCATTCTCTCTAGCTGCCCTTAACAGTTTTTCTTTCATTTTAATCTTGGAGAATCTGATGATTATGTATCTTGGAGATGATCTTCTTGTGAAGTACCTTACTGGGGTTCTCTGAATTTTTCTGAATTTGAATATTGCCCCCTCTAGCTAGATTGGAGAAGTTCTTTTGATGATATCCTGAAGTATGTTTTCCATGTTTCTTTCGTTCTCCCCATCTCTTTCAGGGACACCAATGAGTCTTGGATTCCATCTGTTTATCTAATCCCATATTTCTCAGAGGTTTTTAAAATTCCTTTTCATTCTTTTTTCTCTATTCTTGTCTGATTGTCTTATTTCAGAAAGCCAGTCTTCAAGCTCTGAGATTCTTCCCTACACTTGGTGTATTCTGCTGATAATACAATTACATAATGAAATTCTTGTATTGTGTTTTCCAGCTCTATCAGGTTAGTTACACTCTTTTCTCTACTGTCTACTTTGTCTGTCAGCACCTGCATTGATTTATCATGATTTTTAGCTTCTCTGCATTGGGCTTCATTGTACTCCTGTGACTTAATGATCTTTGTTCCTAACCGTATTCTGAATTCTATTTCTGTCATTTTAGCCTTCTCCTCCCAGTTCAGAACTCTTGCTGGAGAAGTGATGTGGTCATTTAGAGGAAAAATAGCACTCTGGCTTTGAGTTTTCATCATTCTTGTGCTGATTCTTTTTTACCCTGGTGGGGTTATCTACTTTGAATTTTTGAGGTTGATGACCTTGGGATGGTTTTTCTTTTTTTTCCTTTTATCCTATTTGATGACTTTGAGGGTTTGACTGTGGTATAAAGTGGATTCAGCTGACAGACTTTATTTCTGGGAGATTTTAGGGGACCAGTGCTTAACTCCCAACTCCTGAACTGTGTGCTCTAAGTCTGGGGTACTTGTATTGGGCCCTGACTTTATTCTCTTGCTCATTGAGGTTTGGAATCCACTGAGTAGGGGAGGGGGAAAGAGGTGTGGCAACCACAGCAAAGTGGTAGCAGGTGCTGAGGTGCCTTCCTCTCTGCAGGCACTCACCACAATGTGGAGGCAGTGCAGCTGGAGGGTGGATGAGCCCCTACTGCAGACTGTGCTGGAAGTGGTATTGACTTAAGCCATGCTGGTGGGCATAGGTCTAGGTGCCTTCTCTGTGTCCTGCAAGCAGGAGTCATGATACTACCTTTGTTTAAAGAATTCCAACACATCTAAACACATGTCAAGAGCAAGGATTGACAGGCTATACCTCAAGATGTCAGTGTTTATCTCTGAGTGATAAGATCATAGTGGTATATGATGTGGATGATATATTTGTCTTATATTCCTAAGTTTTCCACAACAATAATATATTACTTTTGTAAGAAGAAATAGATAAAATGAAATTAGTAGCACTCATTTAGTTGTGAGGTGAGTGGCCAGCCACTATCCTTCTGATTATTATAGATTTCACATTTCTGAATCCTAGGGCAGATAGTGTAGAAAGGATATACAGCTTTTAAAAAACAAACTTTCCAGTGGACTTATAGATTTTATTTTCCAGTTCAAGTCTATCTACCTTGTATTTGGCAGAAAATTCTTCTGGATTCTGGGAATATGAAAGCTGCCAAGGCTTAGTTTGTCTTTGAGACTTTGTCTTTCTTTGTGTCCCTTAAAGACATTATTCTGGAGGTTGGGAAAAAGTTGTGTTAGAATATGCAAGTCAAGATTCCATTTTAAGCCAAATCCTCCAAGCAAGTCTCAGATTCCTGGGATAACCTTGGGCATTGTTCTAACTTTGGGCTAGTAGCTTTGCTCTTAACTAGGATATTTTGAAACATGCAAGAAATATGTTGTCATAATGGACAGATGACTTATTATTCTACCAGCTTAGGGCATGATAACGGTAAGTGAGGCAATCAATATAGACTTTCTGCTTATTTTCTCAATAGATCATGCCATTTGTTGAAATATAGTTTAGCTTGGTGAGTCCAGAATTATCCAAATGATTTTGTGTAACCCAGATAGAGCATGCAGGGATATAAAATTCACTCAGTGAATAAATATAGCAAATTGTAAGTAATCTTTGTTACACAAAATTCTATGTTGACCAAAAGGAATTTATGTTCCTACGGAAGGGTCCAACAACCTCACCGAGCTGAAAGTCCTTTCTACAGACCACTTTTAGTAATGCATTTAAGAAAATTCTTACTCAAATGATCTCACTTTTGTAAAATAATCCCCAAATCTGCATTGGTTTTTCTTTTAAAGATTAATTCCACTAGGTGGAGGTATTTGCTCAGTTTTGTGTTTCACACTAAATGGTACAGGAATAGAGAAATCTATTAAGCAAGGGAATGTCTCAGAAACAAGAATAATAGCCTTGGGCTTTCCAAGACCTGTTGCTTTGCATTGTTATCATTTGGCAAATGTGTACACATTGCTACATGGAGTTTGGTATTTGCTTTTAATGCTTATAAAAGAAAAGTGGCAGGTTTCTAGGCTTACAGTATATAATTGTTTATTTTGTTTGAATACTTATAACTTTAACCACTATGGTTAGAATAGACTGTTAACTAGACATCTTAAGTTTTCTCTTTTAACTATCAGACAGTTCTTGCATTCAACAGTGATATACTAACTGAGTGTTCATAATAATAAAATAGATTCTGTTTTCACCATGTTTTAGATATTTTATATTTAATTAAAATGATAATGGCCATTATTAATATATAAATACTGTTGTTTAATACTTTAATCTTTATGCTAATAACTTTATGGAAAATGGTACCTCATCAAATAATGAAAAAACATTTTTTTTAAGTATACCATGCAACTGACAAAAATGTGTGTGATAATTCTTAAAGTAAGAGAAGTTTAAGGCCTAAAATACTGTGGGAAATTTTTTTTTTCAATTTGAGGTTTTTTGTGGTGATCTTGGGTTTCTACTTTCCTGTTTTTATTGGTACCAACATTATGTGGAAAAAATCTTCATGGTTAAGTAAGAAATTCATCTGATCCTCTTTATTTTGCATTTGAAGTTATAATATTCTGCGCCATCAGTTAATTGACTTGAAGGAAGTAAGGCTTTGAAACATTGAACTCTCTGAAAGCAGCCTGATTCTCTCTCTCTCTTTTTTTGCCATTGTTTTTAAAATGTCTTTGGTGTATGACCACCATTCTCTAGTTTTATTGTTTTAAAGATACTCAATTAATTACCTACAGCTGTTCTCATAAATTGATTAAAAACACAACAGACTTTTGTCTTCTAATCCCTTAGAGAAAAGTTAACAATTGACATTTTCTTTTTTTCATCTTAAATATATGGGAAAGAAAGACCAAATCAGATGTGTATAATGTATTATTAGAAAAATTCATTTTTTATGTCTAATAGATCATGCATAGTTTTAAAATAAATTTAATTTTTTATTTAAAGCAATTGCTTGGTAAACATTGCAGATGTAAGATATAAGTAAGTAAGTAAAAGTAATATGTCTCATTTGCCCACTCATCTAACAATTTTCTCTTTAGAATGAAACCCTGGCCCGCCAGTTGGTGGAGCTAGGCCACCGAGGGACTGGAGAGAGAGTGAAAAGGGAAGATTTTGAAGCAAGGAAGGCAGCTATAGAGATTGCAAGGCTGGCTGAAAGAGCTCAGAAAAAGTAAGTGTCCGTGTTCCAAATCCAGATTTTATGTTATATTCCAGATCTCTGGAATAATTCAATTTTGTTTAGGTTGTTTAATTTAGAAGCACTGGCTGGAGCAGGTAAATAAAACTTGGCATATCTTAAGCATGTGTTCTGCAGAAGAGCAACTGAAGCAACTGTAATATGCTTGCAATAAAGCCACATGCAACTTCAAGCTACTGATTTAAGAAATACAAATACCAAAATATGGTCATCATACCAATAAAGTCTTGTTAAAAAGTGACTCGATGTTATTAGTTTTATATATTTATATGCTAAAAATATGAATCACTTTTGCCTTTGAATTGTTTGTACTTTGAGGTCTGTAAATCTTTAGTATCATTTATGTTCTCACATTTTTCTAAGCATTAATTCATTCAACTTTATGGATAATCACTATTGTTTATATGACCAATTTATGTATATTAGTATATAATATGTGGTTATGTTAAAAATAAATCCTACAAAATATGCTAAAACATATAATGAAAGAGAGATATTCCTAAAGTGAACTGCACCAAACTTGTAAGACAACTTTATAGACTTCACTAGTTAACAAAGTAATAATCTATTTCATTTTTAAAAATGCATCATTAAAGTATAAATGTTGGGGATAATTACTTAAAAATCAGCATATTATTATTCGATAACATTTTTAAAACTACCCAGTAATTATGAGCATAAATTTCCCATGTACTCATTATAAACAACAACATTTGGTAGTGGAATGTGCCTTGGTCCTGGGAATATGCAATTGGAAGTGACCATTCTAGTGGTAAGTGTGTTTCAGAACCATAGTATACTGAAGTTTAACATAATGATATTTGGGAATATATTAGTTTTCTATTGCTGCCATAACACAATACTACAAATTTGGTGACTTAAAACAACAACTTTCTTTATTCATTGTTTTGTATGTACAGTGTGGCTCAGCTGGGCCCTCTGCTTAGTATATCACAAGGTTGAAATCCTCATGTTGCCTGGATGGCATTCTTGTCTGGAGGTTCTGAGGATCAGACTGCCTCCATGTTCAATTAGGTTGTTGGCCAAATTCAATTCCTTATGATTGTAGGGCTGAGCTCCCCACTTCCTTGGCTGTCATCTGGGGGCTGGTCTTTGTTCCTAAAGGCTGCTCACATTTCTTTTTAAGCTTTCCCACTATCTCCAGCAACAGTGGGTCAAGACCCCTTACTCTTCAGATTTTTCCAACTTCCTCTTAAGAAGCTTCTTTCCTGATTCTGCTCAAAGAAATATCACTCCTTTTAAGGCCTTGTGTGATTACACTGGGCCCATATAATGATCCAGGATAATCCCCCTGTTTTAAAGTCTATAATATTTACTACATCATTAGCAAAGGACCTTTTTTTGTTTGTTTTTTCTTCAACTTTTAAGTTCGGGGGTACATGTGCAGGTTTGTTACATAGATGAACATGTGCCATGGTAGTTTGTTGCACAGATTATCCCATCACCTAGGTATTAGGCTCACCATCCATTAGCTATTCTTCCTGATGCTCTGCTTTCATCCAAGCCCCACTCTGACAGGCCCCAGTGTGTGTTGTTCCCCTCAGTCTATCCTGCCCCTGTGTTCTCATCATTTAGCTCCCACTTAGAAGAGAGAACACGCAGTCTTTGGTTTTCTACTCCTGTGTTAGTTTGCTGAGGAAAACACTTCCAGATCCATCCATGTCCCTGCAAAGGACATAATCTCATTCTTTTTATGACTGCATATTAGTCCATGGTGTATATTACCACATTTTCGTTATTCGATCTATCATTGATGGACATTTGTGTTGATTCTATGTGTTTGCTATTGTGAACAGTGCTGCAATGAACATATACATGCATGTATCTTTATAACAGAATGATTTTTATTCCTTTGGGTATATATCCAGTATTGGGATTGCTGGGTCAAATGCTATTTCTCTCTCTAAGTCTTTGAGGAATTGCCGCACAATGGTTGAATAATTTACACTCCTACCAGAGGCATAAAAGTGTTCCTTTTTCTCTACAACCTTGCCAACATCTGTTGTTTTTTGCTTTTTTAATAATTACCATTCTGACTTGCATGAGATGATATCTCATTGTGGTTTTGATTTGCATTTCTCCAAAGATCAGTGATGTTGAGCATTTTCTTATATGTTTGTTGGCTGCATGTATGTCTTCTTTTGAAAAGTGTTCATGTAGTAAAGGACCTTTAGGTATGTAATACAACATATTCACAGTTCTTAAGATTAGAGAATGGACATCCTTAATCCCATTAATGTGAGAAAGGAGTATTCTGCTTATCACACGTAATTTATATAAAATCTCAGGAATTTACTGAACATAGTCATTCATTATCAACTTCTATTCTTGGAAAATTGAAATGATGCAAATGTTATGTGTACAATGTAATCTGCGAAATGTGTCTTATGTAAAACATCAGGGAGAGTCTTTTGTTTTTTGTGAGAGTCAATAAATGTCTATTAGGAGTGGAAGTAGAAATATTTTTGTGAGATTTTACAAGGAATTCATGTAAATTCATATGCGCTTTTGTAAGTGATATAACCTATTTCATATTAAGAGGAGTTATTCATGTTTAAAGTGTAAGTTCTATCCATGTCACATGTCCATTTTGTGTTTGAGGATCAAAGTAGATATTTCCTCTGTGCAACAGTCTAACTGGTTAGAGCTGGAAGTCATCAGGCTACTTACGAGTCAGTTTTGGGAGACTAATCCCCATTCAGAGCTGCTAGAATTTGAAGGTCCTTTCATCTGCAGATCTTCTCTGGTTGCCTTTGTAATGGGATGGGTACCATATGTTGCCTTTTGCCCCATGTGGGAGTCCATTCCTTTCCAGGTTCAGTGTTGTTAACAGCAGGGCCAGCAGGACACCAGCAGATGGTGTCCTAGAGTCAAATACGTCCTGTACCTATATTTGTTGGAGAATCACTTTGAAAATGTGCATGAACATCTGACTGCCTGCTAGCTGGCAACTTGGAAACTCTTGATTCCACTATCAGATCATATTAAATTAACTTCTTTAATGTGCAGGTGAGCAACTTCAAGTAGATCACAATCCTTCGGTCTAGCAATCACGGACCACCTATTTCAAGAAGTGCTGGTATCTAGGAGTATGTAATTACTCACAATGGCTTCATAGGGGAAAGAGTCTGGATAGATGAAAGTTAAAGATATCAGGAGGGTATATTTTGATTAGGGATGTTCCAGAAGAAGGCAAAATTTTTAAAAAATTATTTTGGGCTGCTGTTCATCCATTCACTTGCAATTATAGAAAACCATAGTGCATTAGGCTCTGTGCTATAGGCTCTGGGTATACAATAGAACACAAGACTTAGTTCTCATCCTCAAGAAGCTTGAGGACTAGAGAAATGAAAGGCATTACATTGTTGGTAGGAATGGAAAATGGAAAACAGTTTGGCTGTTCTTCAAAAAGTTCAATGTAGAGTTACCATTTGAGTCAGCATTCTACCAAACATATATTCAAGGGAATTGAAAACCTAAGTCCACTTAAAAACTCATACACAAATGTCAGTAGCAGTATTATTCAAAGCAGTTAAAATGTGGAAATTGTCCAACCCATCAACTGATGAATGGATAAAAAATTTGCTTCCTAAGTTTAATAAAATATTATTCAGTCATCAAAAGGTGTCAAACAGTGTTACATGCAACAACATGAAAAAACCTTGAACACATTAGGCTAAGCAAAAGAGGCTAGAAAAAAAAAAGACTGCATATTGCATGATACCGTTTATATAAAATGTCCAGGATCAGTAAATCTATAGAGATAAGTAGATTCATAGTTTTCAAAGGCTGGATGGAAGGAAGATTGGACAATGACTACTAACCAGTATGGGGTTTCTTCTTGATGTGGTAAAATGTGTTATAAGGTATTGGTGATCATTGCAAGAATTTGTAAATATGCTAAAAGCTATTGAATTGTGTACCTTAAAAGGGTGAATTTATAGTATGTGGTTTAAATTTCACTTTAAAAAGAGTAAACATAATCCATTTTGCCTTGATCCTATGATAAACTCCCCTTATTCACAAATTATCTTATTTACTTTTTTGTCTTAATTTGTACCTGCTCATTCACTAAGGCCTTTCTTTTTCCAAAAGCTATGTCAACTAGAGGTACCAATTTCCACATTTATTGGGTTGGTATCCAAGGAGATGATGTGGGGCAGGGTCGGGGGAATAGAGTAGATTTTTAATTCTTCCAGCTTCCTCATCCTTTTCTTCAGAATTATGTCTGCTCCACTATTATGTAAACATCTCTCATTTCTTCTCCACTGAAACTCATGCCACTGGTTATAGTAGCCATAATACAGAAGCTATAGAGGTTGGAAAAACGGATGGAAGTAATTTAGTTGATGCCCGTCTGTCAGGACAGGGAATTCTCTCTCCCAGGGACTGGCCATGGTTTTCTTGCTTAAGTGCCAGCGAATTTCTATTTATAGTGAGAAGTTCAGCTGATTGCCATGTGGTGGAGAGAAGGAACTTCAATGTTTATGACACGCATTACTGGGTTCCTGGACCCTAGTTAGTAGTTATAACTGAGTCATCCCTCAGGCTGGATACTTTCCTGGATGAGCTTGTAAGATCATCAGTTTCTTCACTATGGATCACCTTATCTTATTGGGAGATAAATTCACCCCTCTTAAAACTCATTCTGAGATAATAACCTTATTTTGCTTATAATGCTTATTTGCATTTGGAATGCAAATGATTGTAATAAGTTGTAGCCCAGATGAATTTGATAATTGTACTGGTTAGCTATTGCCATCTTTTTGGAAGACTTTGAGATGACTCTTTGTGAATTACTGTAAGGATTCACTTGATAGGAGTTTCAGATGCTGTAAACATGGATCCCTATGGTCTTTTTGTACTTGATGAAGAGAATTTCTATAGTGATTTAGAGTAAGGTTCTTATGCCCTTTATTCTCAAGTATATCTGGAATTAAATGTAAAAGCTGGAAAAATCCCCAGCCTTTCTTATGCCATTCAATCTAATTAATTTAGCATCTGTTAAATTCTACTCTGGTGTAATTTATAGTTATCTTCTTTAATTTGTTTTTAACTATAGGAGGTGGAACTATCTATTCATTTATAAAATACTTTTAATTTTATGGAGATGAGCACTTTGGGAGGCTGAGATGGGAGAATTGCTTGAGCCTAGGAGTTTAAGACCGGCCTGGACAATATAGCAAGACCCCAAATCTTAAAAAAAATTATGGTGATAAGTTGGATAAAATGCTAGAGTTTGTTTTATGTAAAAGTGGCTTTATCTTGTCAACCTTGTTTTATTTTTGCATATCATTTTATGATAGAAACTGAATACCATATACTTGAGAATTAAATGGGAAAATTTATATATTTTAAATGTTCCGTGAAATAATTTTAACTTTTTGCTTAGTTTCAAGTATCATATTTTTAAATAGTTATCCTCATTTGTCACTTTCAAACCAAAACAATGCAATTGTGATTTGTTGCAGATTAGCATCTCCAGAAGCAGACAATGAGAGTTAGGAGTGCACAAGGTTTGTTGGGAAAGCAACACCTGTGAAAAGAAAAGTGAGGAAGCAGTACTGAGCAGGATCAGAGCCCTAACCTCAAACTTTCAGAGACTCACCCAGCACAGTGGAGAGCTCTGCAGTACAAGTTATCCCACATAGGATGAAATAGCCAGGACTTAGTACCTCCACTGTTCTCATTGACTGGGGAGCACTAAGAAAAGTTGAGGCAGATCTTGAAAGAGTTAAAAGCTGGAGGCTGTCAACTCACCAAGCTCCTCACAGCTGGCAGAAATTCCTTTATACAAGGTATAACTGAGTGACGTATCTTGTGACATACAGATCTACTTTATGTGCACATAGAGCAGCTCCTTTGAAGCACAGACGCTTCTCTTCATGAGAAGAAACTCACAATAAAGTCCATGGGAGGAGCTATAGCCCCTATCATTTCATAATCTCCCTGTTCCACTATCCATTCTAAATCTCCTGCCTTTGGCTGTCATCTTTCCAGGGTTCTGTGATGTGACCCAAAATCCTTATTCGTAAATGGCCTGAGGCCCTTATCATCCTACTCTCCTCAGGCATTTGTCATTCTCTTTAGGAAAAGTATATGAACAGATGTCCAGGTGGTTCACCTGAATTTTTCGTGTATTCTTCCCTATCCCCATTCTGTAACTGCTGTCATTCTTTTTGCTGATCAGCATCAGTTACTCTTCATAAGATCATGTCTCCTCTTCTTGCCTGTTGCTTCCTGGACACGAGATGCCCAAGGTGCCTAGGTGGCAGCCATAGCTTATAGTTCAGTGAGACACTTGCTGTTTTCCTTGGTGAGTATTCTAGTGCATGCCACGAAGGTCTCTGAAATGCCTTTTGAGGCCTTTTTCCCATTATCTTGGGTATTACCACCTGGCTCCTTTTTTATTCTGCAAATTTCTGCAGACTGCTTGAACTTCTGCCCCCAAAATGGGGTTTTCTTTTCTCAATTTTGAATAGTATTGTTGCTGAGCTGGCAGTGGTGCCTTCAGTGGACATCCTATCACTTTTAGCTGACAGCTTCTGGATAGTGCATACATAATATGACCAGAGGATCCCACGTTCACGAGCACTCTCCTGTACCTTTTTGCTGTACAATAGATATATCAGTTTATTCTTACACTGCTATAAAGAAATACCTGAGACTGGGTAGTTTGTAAAGAAAAGAAGTTTAATTGGTTCACTATTCTGCAGGCTGTAAGGAAGCATGGCAGTATCTGCTCAGCTTCTGAGGAGGCTTCAGGAAACTTACAATCACGGCAGAAGGTGAAGAGGAAGCTGGCACTTTACATGGCCAGAGCAGGAGGAAGACAAAGGTGGGGAGGTGCCACACACTTTTAAACAACCAGATCTTACGAGAATTTACTATTGCAAGGAGAGTACCAAGGGGGGAATCTGACCCCATGATCCAATCACCTCCTACTAGGCTTCACGCTTCCACACTGGGGATTATAATTTGACATGAGATTTGGTGGGAACACAGAGTCAAACCATATTATTCTGCCCCTGGGCTCCCCAAATCTCATGTCTCTCTCACATTGCAAAATACAATCATGCTTTCCCAATAGTCTTCCAAAGTCTTAACTCATTCCAGCATTAATTCAAAAGCCCACAGTCCAAATTCTCATCTGAAACATGGCTAGTTCTTTCTGCCTATGAGCCTGTAAAATCAAAAACAAGTTAGTTACTTCTAGGATAGAATGGGAGATAGGCATTAGGTAAATACTCTTGTTCCAAAAGGGAGAAATTGGTCAAAAGAAAGGGACTACAGGCCCCATGCAAGTCTTGAAACCCAGCACGGCAGTCATTAAACTTTAAAGCTCCAAAATAATCCCCCCTAACCCCATGACTTACATCCAGAGCATGCTGATGCAAAGGAGGCTCCCAAGGCCTTGAGCAGCTCCACCCCTGTGGCTTTATGGATTCATCGCCGAAGCTGCTCTCTCATGCTGGTGTTAAGTGCCTGTGACTTTTCCAGGTGCAGGTTGCAACTTTTCATGGCTCTACCATTCTGAGGTCTGGAGGATGGTAGCCCTCTTCTCATAACTCCACTAGGCAGCGCCCCAATGCGGACTCTGTGTGGGAGCTCTAACCCCGCATTTCCCTTCCTTACTTCCCTAGAAGAGGTTCT
This sequence comes from Plecturocebus donacophilus, assembly GCA_004027715.1. Classification (NCBI taxonomy): domain Eukaryota; kingdom Metazoa; phylum Chordata; class Mammalia; order Primates; family Pitheciidae; genus Plecturocebus; species Plecturocebus donacophilus. The sequence goes on from PVKP010016749.1 coordinate 11,797, forward strand.
CCAGGAGGGTTCTGCCCCTGCAGCAGGATTTTGCATGGACGTCCAGCCTTTTTCATACATCCTCGAGTGTATGGATCGAGGCTCCCAAGCCTCAACTCTTACATTCTGTGCACTTGTGGTCCTAACACCAGATTAAAGCCATCAAGGCTGTAGCTTGCTTCCTCTGGAACACTGGCTTGAGTTATACCTGGGCCCCTTTGAGCCATAGCTGGAGGCTGGGGTTTGGGATGCAGGGACTGGTGTCTTGAAGCTGCACAAGATAGTGCAGCACTGGGCCTAACCCATAAAATTACTCAGTTCTCCTAGGCCTCCAGGCGATGGGAGGGACTGCCACGAAGGTCTCTGAAATGCCTTTTGAGGCCTTTTCCCTGTTATCTTGGGTCTTAGCACCTGGCTCCTTTTTGTTGTGCAAATTTCTACACACTGCTTGAATTTCTGCCCCCAAAATGGGTTTTTCTTTTCTGCCACATAACCAGGCTGCAAATTTTCCAAACTTTTATGCTTTGCTTCTCTTTTAAATGTAAGTTTCAGTTTTAGGTTATATCTTTGCTCACACATATGAACATAGGTTGTTACAAGCAGCCAGGACATAACTTGAATGGTTTGCACTTAGAAATTTCTTCTGCCAGATACTCTACATCAACACTCTCAAGTTTGAAGTTCTGCAGATCTCTAGAGCCAGGGCACAATCCAGCCACATTCTTTGCTAGAACATAACAAAAGTGATCTTTGCTCTAGTTTCTAGTAAGTTGGCTATTTCAATCTGAGACTACTTCAGTCTGCCTTCAGTGTTCATATCACTATCAGCATTTTGGTTACAATCATTCAGTAAGTCTTTAGGAAGCTTTAAGATTGCCCTCGTTTTCCTGTCTTCTTCTGAATCCTCCACATTTTTCTCATTATCCAGTTTAAAACCTCTGCCCATTACCCAGTTCCAAAGTCGCTTTCACATTTTTTGTTATCTTTATAGCAGAACCCAACGCCTAGTGCCAATTTTCTGTATGAGTCCATTCTTGCATTGCAATAAAGAAATACCTGAGACTGGGTTATTTATGAAGAACAGAGGTTTAATTGGCTCATGATTCTGCAGGCTGTACAGGCAGCAGGGCAACATTTCTTCAGCTTCTGGGGAGGCCTCGATCCTCAGGAAACTTACAATCATGCTGAAAGATAAAGAGGAAGCTGGTACTTCACGTGGCCCTAGCAGGAGGAAGAGGGATGGGGGAGGTGCTGCACATTTTTAAGCAACTAGATCTCACAAAAACTTACCGTCACAAGGACAGTACCAATGGGGAAATCTGCCCCCATGATCCAGTCACCTCCCAGCAGACTTCACCTCCAACACTGGGGATTACAGTTTGACATGAGACTTGATGGGGATGCAGATTCACACAGTGTGAATGGGTTCCCTGGTTGGGATGCAACATTGTATTGGATTTGATGCTTCTGTAGTAGGTGTTCAATGAGTCCCCAAATAGTAGTGCTGGCTAAGGCCAAGGAGGAGAAAAGGCAAACTCCAGACTTGCAAGACAATACATTTCCATTTTAAGCCGTCCTCTCTGTGATACTTTGTTATAGCAGTCCTAGACAATTAACACATTGAGTAGAGCTGTAGTATACCAGGAAAATGTATGAAATGGCAGGCCCACAGAGCTCTGTAGGGTTTATCTGCCCTCCTCTGGAGTGACCATGCCTTTTGAAAGCCATGTACTACCCATCTCTTTTCACCCTTTCCAATCAGTGTGATGTCACTGATGGAATCAATCAATATGAAGTTCTGTGGGATGTCCAACCAGGCCCAGTTTCATTATGACAGAGAACAGGACAATAAACATAGCCCCAAAGCAAAATTGTAAGTACATGTTATTGTCTGTTTCATGTGTATTCAAACTGATTTTGACTTTATTTCCTAATTGGGGTAGAAAAGCACTTATTCACCAAATCAATAGGTACATAGTAACTATCTGAAGCCACATTAGTCTGTTCCAGCAAGTAGCACTGCAACTGCAGTCAGGACTACTACTTGAAGGAGCTTGTGGTAGTCCACAGTTATTCTTCAGGATTCAACATGGGGGTTGTGCCAGCTGCCAAGTATGACAATCTGAATTAGGCATTTCAGTCAATGATCCCTGAGTGATTGTATAGACCAGTGGACCTAGCATAAACCAGTCTTTGGCCAGGACTCCATTTCTCTTCTGACCCCCATGAGTTTCTACTATAAGAGTGGAGCCACAGTGATGCTTTGGATCTTTAGATACCAGTCTCAGCTTGAATGCTGCATTCAGTAGTCTGTTAACTGTGTGAATATTACATTTTCCTGAATGTATGCTCATTTGAGTAAATGCCCATTGGTCTCTCTGGGAGAGAAGGGAATCATTGCAATGAATACTTGCTATGGTGAATACTGGACATGGTCACATCTTTAGTCAACAAGTTATTTGTCTAAAAACTGAATCAGGGAGGGGATCCCAAGATGGCCAAATAAGAGGGAGCTCCGAAAGCAGCTCCCAGCGAGAGAGACGCAGAAGCTGAGTAGTTGCCACAATTCCAAACGTGGTACCAGATTCATTTTGTGGGTGTGGTTGGACAGTAGATATAAAGCAAATGGGGCAAGTTGAGGAAAGGTGGGACACAGCCCCACCCAGGAGGTGCGTGTAACCGACCAGAGGACTGGGGGATCTTCCCCTCTGGGACTTTGGTTCCAATACAGTGCTCCACCCAAGTCCTCTACAACCCACAGAACAGGAGATCTTCACCAGGCTGAAAAGCCTCAGCAAACTGCCTGAACAGGACAGAACAGCAACTTCGGTCGGCACCGGGGCTGTCAGCATAGATCTAGGCAGAAGCACTGGCTGATGCCAAGAAAGCCAAAAAGCCGGTGGGACAGAGCTACATGCCCCTCAGAAAGAAGGGAACTGAACACAGGGAAACAGCCCATATGGCAGGATGGGTCCCCCTGCACAAAGCCCAGCAGGCCAAAAAACTCTCACTCCAGAGTTAGGCACCCAGAACATCAGTTAGAGAGCAACCAGGAACAATTGAGCTCGGCAGGGGGAAGGGAAGCCTAATTACAGAAGCTGGCCTAATTTTCCTGAGTAAATAAAAGACACAGCAGCTCCACTGAATCTGTGGCAGCCCAGCATCGCCTCTGCAGGCAGACAAAGGAAAGGCCACCTTCCCAAGCAGCTACCTGAGATCAAAACTATATAAATCCAATGAGATAGGAAGAAACCAGTGCAAGAAGAATGAAACCATAAAAAACCAGAACATCTCTCCCCTACCACGAGATCGCAACTCCCCACCAGCAAGGAAACAAAGCAGGTTGGAGAATGAATTTGACAAATTGACAGAAGCGGGCTTCAGAAGGTGGGTAGTAACAAACTTCTCTGAGTTAAAGGAACATGTTCTATCCGAATGCAAAGAAACTAGAACCTTGAAAAAAGGTTAGATGAAATGCTAACTAGAATAAACAGCTTAGAGAAGAACATAAACGACTTGATGGAGCTGAAAAACACAGCACAAGAACTTCATGAAGCATACACAGATTTCAATAGCTGAATACATCAAGCAGAAGAAATGATATCAGAAATTTAAGATCAACTCAATGAAATAAAATGAGAAGGCAAGAAGAGAGAACAAAGAGTGAAAAGAAATGAACAAAGCCTTCAAGAAATATGGGATTATGTGAAAAGACATAATCTACGCCTGACTGGTGTACTGGAAGATGACAGAGAGAATGAATGCAAGCTGGAAAATACTCTTCAGGATATTATCCAGGAGAACTTTCCCAACCTAGCAAGGTAGGCAGCATTCAAATACAAGAAATACAGAGAACACCACAGCAATACTCCTCTAGAAGAGCAACACCAAGGCATATAATTGTCAGGTTCACCAGGGTTGAAACCAAGGGAAAAATACTAAGGGCAGCCAGAGAGAAAGGTTGGGTCACCCACAAAGGGAAGAATGTTAGACTCACAGCAGATCTCTTGGCAGAAACCCTTCAAGCCAGAAGACAGTGGAGGCCAATATTCAACATCATTAAAGAAAAGAACTTTCAACCCAGAATTTCATATCCAGCCAAACTAAGCTTCATAAGTGATGGAGAAATGAAATCTGTTATAGACAAGCAATTGCTGAGAGATCTTGTCACTAACAGACCTGCCCTACGAGAGCTCCTGAAGGAAGCACTAAACACAAAAAGGAAAAACCAGTACCAGCCCTTCCAAAAAAAGAACTAAATGGTAAAGACCAATGATGCAATGAAGAAATTATGCCAACCAAAGGGTGAAACAACAAACCAGTAGTAAAATGGCAGGATCAAATTCAGGAGACCCATCTCACATGCAAAGACACACATAGACTCAAAATAAAGGGATGGAAGAAGATTTACCAAGGAAACAGAGAGCAAAAAAAAAAAAAAGCAGGGGTGGCAATCCTACTCTGATAAAACAGACTTGAAACCAAGGAAAATCAGTAGGGACAAAGAAGGGCATTGCATACTGGTAAAAGGATCAATGCAACAAGAAGAGCTAACTATCCTAAATATATATGCACCCAATACAGGAGCACCCAGATACATAAAGCAAGTCCTTAATGACCTACAAAGAGACTTAGACTCCCACACAATAATAGTGGGAGACTTTAACACTCCATTGTTAATATTAGACAGAACAACGAGACAGAAAATCAACAAAGAAATCCAGGACTTGAATGCCGATCTGGACTAAGTGAACTTAATAGATGTTTACAGAACTCTTAACCCCAAATCCACAGAATATACATTCCTCTCAGCACCACATCACACTTACTCTAAAATCAACCACATAATTGGTAGTAAATCACTCCTCAGCAAATGTAAAAGAACAGAAATCATAACAGTCTCTCAGACCAAAGTGCAATCAAATTAGAACTCAGGATTAAGAAACTAACTAAAAACTGCATGACTTCATGGAAAATGAACAACTGGCTCCTGAATGTTGACTGGATAAACAATGAAATGAAGGCAGAAATAAAGATGTTCTTCGAAAACAAAGACACAACATACCAGAATCTCTGGGACACATTTAAAGCATTGTCTAGAGGGAAATTCATAGCAGTAAATGCCCACATGAGGAGCAAGGAAAGGTCTAAAATTGACACCCTTTCATCAAAATTGAAAGAGTTAGAGGAGCAAGATAAAAAAAAACTCAAAAGCTAGCAGAAGACAAGAAATAACTAAGATCAGAGCAGAACTGAAGGAGATAGAGACACAAAAAAATCCTTCAAAAAATCAACAAATCCAGGAGCTGGTTTTTTGAAAAGATCAACAAAACAGACCACTAGCCAGGTTAATAAAAAAGAAAAGAGGAGAATCAAGATCTTTCCAAGGAGAACTACAAACCACAGATCAAGGAAATAAGAGAGGACAAAAACAGATGGAAAAACATTCCAGGCTCATGGTTAGGAAGAATCAATATTGTGAAAATGGCCATACTGCCCAAATTAATTTATAGATTCAATGCTATCTCCATCAAGCTACCATTGACCTTCTTCACAGAACTGGAAAAAAAAAACACTTTAAACTTCATATGGAACCAAAAGAGAGCCCACAGAGCCAAGACAATTCTAAGAAAAAAGAACAAAGCTGGAGGCATCACGCTACCTGACTTCAAACTATACTACAAGGCTACAGTAATCAAAACAGCATGGTACTGGTATCAAAACAGATATAGACCAATGGAACAGAACAGAGGCCTCAGAAGCAATACCACACATCTACAACCATCTGATCTTTGACAAACCAGACAAAAACAAGCAATAGGGAAAGGATTCCCTGTTTAATAAATGGTGTTGGGAAAACTGGCTAGCCATGTGCAGGAAGCTGAAAATAGACCCCTTCTGTACATTTTATACAAAAATTAACTCCAGATGAATTAAAGATTTTTTTTAAATCATACACCTAGAAGTGACAGAACAAGAACTAAAATTCTAAATCTCAGTTGCTTCCTCTTGTAGTATTTCCTCTTTACCATGATGTGGTGGTTATGAATATGCACCACTCAGCTTTTCTGCTGAGAAAAGCACAGTTGACTGGTGTTCCCAGTGGCTGCCCTTGGAACCTGCCAGAAGCTGAGACTATGTGGTCTCAGGACTGTAGCCAGCCAGTAACTGAGCCCTGTGGAAGTGTTAATGCAGGCCCATTCTTGCCAGACATGGGGCTCCCATAACAGATGACTGGCTTAAGGACTCACCACTGAGACTGACCTAGCCCAGCCTTCCTTGGAACTGCCCTTCAGTCTGAGATGCTCCACAGAAAATCTTCCTTTCTGCAGAGGTGTCAGAGCTACATCATGGTCTGATGATGCTCCCTGCCTTCTCCAGCTCCTGCCTCTATCTGCCAACAGCATTCCACTCATCACTTGCTCCTCTAGTCTGGTCTTAACCTCTGATTCTTGGAAAATACTAACAAACAAGAAGCCACTAATTTTCTTTCTTTTTTTTTATAAGATAAAAAAAGAAAGAGAAAGGAAAAGTGGGAGAGAGAGCAGAATTCTTGCTCTATTGCCCAGGCTGGAATGCAGTCTTAAAAAGGTATCAAAAACCTCTTTTATGCTGTCAATTATACTTAACAACAGAGACAGAAAGGAATACAGGAAGAAAATAACAGTCAACCAATATTTCATTTAGGTTTGTGAAGTATTATGTAAATACTAAAGAGTAATTCACTTTGTGTTATATAGTCACTTTCAGAATGGGTGTATTATAAATTAACAATGTGATGTCAAAATCTCCCGCCATTATTGTGTGGGACTCCAAATCTTTTTGTAAGTCAATAAAAACTTGTCTTATGTTTCTAGGTGCTCCTATATTAGGTACGTATGTATTTATAATAATTAACTTCTGTTGTTACGTTGATCCTTCTACCATTATGTAATGTCCTTCTTTGTTTCTTTTATTCTTTATTACTATTAAAGTCTATCTTATCAGAGACAAGAGTTACAACTCCTGCTTTTTTTTTTAAATCTCCATTTAATTAGTAAATCTTCCTCCATCCGTTTATTTTAAGTCTTTGTGTATCGTTGCGAGTTGGATCTGGAAACTACGTACCAATGGATTTTAACTTTTTATTCAATTTGCCTGTCTGTTACTTTAATTAGGGCATTGTATCCATTTAAGTTTAGAATTAATATTAATATTTGTGAGTTCAATATTGTAATTTAATGCTAACTGGCTTTTTTGCCCATTAGTTGATGTAAATTCTTCATTATGGAGATACTCTTTACATTTTGGTGAATTTTTGAGATAACGGATACTGGTTGTTCCTTTCTGTTTGTAGTGTTTCTTTCAGAAGATCTTGTAAAACAGGCCTGGTGGTGATGAAATCTCTGAGTGCTTGCTTGTTCGTGAAAAATTTTATTTTTCCTTCGTTTTTAAAACTTAGTTTCACAGGATATGTAATTCTGGGTTGAAAATTCTTTTCTTTAAGGATATTGAATATTGACCCCCACTCTCTTCTAGATTGTAGGGTTTCTGCTGAGAGGTCTGCTGTGAGTCTGATAGGCTTCCCTTTATAGGTAATCTGACCTTTCTCTCTAGCTGCCCTTAAAATTTTCTCCTTTATTTCAACCCTAGTAAATCTATCAATTATATGTCTTGGAGTTGGTCTACTTGAGGAATATCTTTGTGGTGTTCTCCAGATTACCTGGAGTTGAGTATTATCCTGCCTTACTAGGTTAGGAAAGTTTTCCTGAATAATATCCTGAAAAATATTTTCCAACTTAGATTCATTCTCTTCATGATATTCAGGTACACCGATCAATTGTAAATTAGGTCTTTTCACATAGTCCCATATTTCCTGGAGACTTTGCTCATTCCTTTTTACTCTTTCTTCTCGAATCTTGTTTTCTCTTTTCATTTCATTAAGTAGGCCTTTGACCTCTGATATCCTTTCTTCTGCTTGATCAATTCGACTGTTAAAACCTGTGCATATTTTGTGAAGTTCTCTTACTGTGTTCTTCAGTTCCAATAATTCCCTTATATTCGTTTCTAAATTGTCTATTCTCATTAGAATTTCATCAAACCTTTTTTCAACGTTCTTAGTTTCTTTGCATTGGGCTGGAACATGTTCTTTTAACTCAAAAAAGTTCCTTATCATCCACCTTCTGAAGCCCATTTCTGTTATTGGAACACACTCATTTTCCATCAGGCCTTGTTCCCTTGATGGTGAACTGTGATCCCCTGTAGAAGGAGAAGCATTATTCTTCTGGGTATTCTCAGGTTTTTTATGCTGGTTCCTTCCCGTCATTGTAATTTTATCCACCTGTCATTTCTGTAATTACTTACTTTCAATTTAGGTCTCTGAGCGGATGTCCAACTTGTTGATTCCCAATGCTGAAATCTGAGCAGCCCACTGCGCTGGCTAGAACCGCAGCATTAAGATTCTTGGTACTTTTCTGCTCGGGGCATCTCCGGTCTGGCTTCCCTCTTGTGCCTTCCCGGAGATCCAAACATTGATCAAAAGGGAAGCTAGTCCCGTTTACTCTGCACTGAGAACCGCCGCGCTGAAGCACTGGCAAAACCGCCACGCTGGCCACAAGAGTCACGCTGGTGACTCGTGGGGCTCCTCTGCTGGGAATCCTAGTCCGTAAGCAACAAAAATTTTTCTGAAAATGTGGCATCCTCTCGTTCTGTGCGCTTTCTCTGGGAGCTACAATCCTGAGCTGCTAGTAGTTGGCCATCTTGGATCTCTCCTAATTTTCTGGATTAAAGATTTAAACATAAGAACTAACACCATTAGAATCCTAGGAGAAAACCTAGGCAACATCATTCAGGACATTGGCATAGGCAAAGACTTCATGGCTAAAACACCAAAAGCAATGGCAACAGAAGCCAAAATAGAGAAATGGGATCTAATTAAACTCCAGAGATTCTGTATAGCAAAAGAAACAATCATTAGCATGAACTGGCAACCAACAGAATGGGAAAAAATTTTTGCTGTCTACCCATATGACAAAGGGCTAATATCCAGAATCTACAAAGAACTAAAGCAGATTTGCAAGAAAAAAACAAACAAACATTCAAAATTGGGTGAAGGACATGAAGAGACACTTTTCAAAAGAAGACATTTATGTAGCCAATAAACATATGAAAAAATGCTTATCATAATTGATCATTAGAGAAATGCAAATCAAAACCACATTGAGATACCATCTCACACCAGTTAGAATGGCAGTTATTAAAATATCTGGAGACAACAGATGCTGGAGAAGATGTGGAGAAAAAGAAACACTTTTACACTGTTAGTGGGAGTGTAAATTAGTTCAACCATTATGGAAGACAGTGTGGTGATTCCTCAAGGATCTAGAATAGAAATTCCATTTGACCCAGCAATCCCATTACTGGGTATATACCCAAAGGATTATAAATGGTTCTATTATAATGACTCATGCACAGGTAAGTTTGTTGCAGTGCTGTTTACAATAGCAAAGACCTGGAACCAACTCAAATGTCCATCAGTGATAGACTGGACAAACAAATGTGGCACATATACACCATGGAATACTATGGAGTCATAAAAAACGACAAGTTCCTGTCCTTTGTAGAGACATGGAAAAATCTAGAATGCATCATTCTCAGGAAACTAACACAAGAACATAAAACCAAACACTGCATGTTTTCACTCATAGGTGGATGATGAACAATGAGAACACTTGGGCATAGGGAAGGGAACAACACTCACTGGGCTAGGTGGGGTGGTGGAGGGGAGGGGAGGGGAGAGACAGAGGGGGTGGGGAGGATGGGGAAGGATAACACCAGGAGAAATGCCTTATGTAGGCCAAGGTGGGGGGATGGAGACAACAAACTACCATGGCATCTATGTACCTATGCAACAATCCTGCAGGATGCGGGGTGTGCACATGTACCCCAGAGCCCAAAGTATAATTAAAAAAAAAAAAAAGAAAAGAAAGAGCCTAAAATATTTCAATTAGCACATAGTAGACCTGGAATTGAAATGGAAGCATAGTGTCTCCAAAGCCCCTGGTGGTTTCAAGTTTAATAATTGACAATCAAAGAGATTTTTCCAGATTTATTAACATAGATTTAAGATATAATTGACAAAAATTGTACATATTTATGGTATACAATGTGATGTTTTGAAATACATATACATTATGAAATGATTATCATAATCAAGCTTATTTAGATTTCCACCACAATACCTTTTTTGTGGTGAGAACATTTAAGGTCTACTTTCTTAGTAAATTTTAAGTATACAATATGGTGTTACTAATTATAGTTGATATGTCATTTATTGTTTCTCCAGAACTTATTCATTCTAGATTACTGAAACTATATACCCCTTGACCAACATCTCCCAGTTTCCCTTCTTCTTTAATCCCATATGTTCTCTGCTTTTATGAGTTTGATGTTTTATATTCCACATACAAGTGAGATTACACAGTATTTGTCTTTCTGTGCCTGGCTTATTTCATGTAACATAATGTCTTCCAGGTTCACAGTGATGTTGCAGATGATAGGATTTTCTTCATTTCATAGGCTGAATAATTGCCTTCTCTCTCTCTCTCTCTCTCTCTCTCTCTCTTTCTCTCTCTCTCTCTCTCTTATGTATATGTATCTCCTGCATTTTTTTATCCATTCATCTATTGATAGACAATTATGTTGATTGTATCTTGGTTCTTTTGAACAATGCTGCAATGAATATGGCAGTGCAGGTATCTTTTCAACATGCTAATTTCATTTCCGTGTATAGTCAGAACTCGGATTGCTGGATCATGTGATAGTTCCAGTTTTAATTTTTTGAGAATCTTCATAGTATTTTGCATAATGACTATATCAAGTTATATTCCTACCAATAGTGTGCAAGGATTCTCTTTTCTCCACATACTTTCCAAAGCTTGTTATCTTTTGTCTTTTTGATAATACCCATTCTGACAGGTGTGAAGTATTATTTCACTGTGGTTCTGATTTGCTTTCCCTGATGTCTCGTGATGTTGAGCACTTTTTTATAACAGTCACACACTGTATAACAACATTTTGGTTAATGACGGACTTCATATGCTAGGGTGGTCCTATGTGATTATAATAGAGCTGAAAAATTCTTATTTCCTAGTCATGTCATAGTGCACTGTATACTCATATGTTTGTGGTGATACTGGTGTAAACAAACTACTGTGCTCTGTGCTGCCTCATATAAAAGTATGGCACAGAGGTAGGTGTGGTGGCTTATGCCTTCAATCCTAGCACTTTGGCAGGCTAAGATGGGAGTATTGCTTGATACCAGGAGTTTGAGACCAGCTTGGGCAACATAGTAAGTCCCCAATCTGTACAAAAATTACAAAATTAGCCAGGCATGGTGGCACATGCCACAGGCACTCAATGCCAGCCAGTGAGGAAAGCTGAGAGGGGATCTATACCCCACAAAGCCACAGGATTGGAGCTGCCCAAGGCCATAGAAGCCCATCTCTTGCATCAGCATGACCTGCATGTGAGACATGGAGTCAAAGGAGATCATTTTGGACCTCATGACCTGGATTTGAGACATGGAGTCCAAAGTTATTTTGGAACTTTAAGATATGACTTCCCTATTGGATTTCTGACTTAGCCCTTTTCTGCCTTACAAGCCTTTCTTTGGCCTGTACCCCTTTCATTTTGGCCAATTTCTTCCATTTAGAATGGGTGTATTTATCCAGTGTCTGTACCCCCATTGTATCTTAAGAAGTAACTAATTTGCTTTTGATTTTATAGGCTCATAGGTGGAAGAGACTTGCCTTGTCTCAGATAAAACTTTGGGCTTGGACTTTTGGGGGACTGTTGGAAGGGCATGATTGTGTTTTGAAATGTGAGGGTATGAGATTTGAAAGGGGCCAGGGGCAGAACAATATAGTTTGGCTGTGTCGCCACACAAACCTGATCTTGAATTGTAATCCCTGTGTGTTGGGGATGGGATCTTGTGCAAGACGATTAGATCAAGGGGGTGGTTACCCTATGGTGTTCTCATGATAATGAGTGCGTTCTCACAAAATTTGATGGCTTTATCAAGGGGCTTTATCCTGCCTTCACTTGACACTTCTCCTTGCTGCTGCCATGTGAAGAAGGATGTGTTTGCTTCCCCGCTGCTATGATTATAAGTTTCTTGAGGCCCTCTAAGCCATGCTGAACTGTGAGTCAATTAAACTTCTTCCTTTTATAAATTATCCTGTCTTTATTAGTGGCATGAGAATGGACTAATACAGATCCTATCTAAAAGATGAAAAAAAAGTGTAGCATATACAGTTGTGTATAGTATTACTTGTAATACTTGGTATTAACAAATGATTATTTTACTGGTTTATGTATTTACTATACTATTTATCATTATTTTAGAGTGTGCTTCTTCTACTTATTAAAAAGAAAAGTTAACTGTAAAATAGCCTCAGGCAGGTTCTTCAAGAAATATTCCAGAAGAAGGCACTGTTATCATAGGAAATGACAGCTCTAGGGGCTGTTATTACCCCTGAAGACTTTCCAGTGGGACAAGACGTAGAGAGGGAAGACAGTAATATTGATGATCCTGAACTGTGTAGGGTTAGGCTAATGTGTACGTTTATGTCTTATTTTTTAACAACAAAGTTTTAAAAGCAAAAAATAAAATACAGATTTTAAAAATAGGCAAATGCTTAGAGAATCAGGATATAAAAAAAGAAAATGTTTCATGCAACTGTACAGTGTTTCTTTGTTTTAAGCTGAATGTATTACAAAAGAGTCAAAAAAGTAAAAATATTTTAAGTTTATAAAGTACAAATGTTATAGTAAGCTAAGGTTAATTTAGTATTTAAGAAAGAATAACAATTCTGTGTAAATTTAGTGTATCCTAGTGTAGTGTTAATAAAGTTTACAGTACAGTAGTGTCTTATCTTTCACATTCACTCACCACTCACTCACTGACTCACTGAAAGCAACTTCCAGTCCTGCAAGTCCCATTCATAAGTACCCTGTACATGTATGTCATTTTTCGTTTTTTATACTATATTTTTACAGTACTTCTTCTATGTTTAGATATACAAGTACTTACTATTGTGTTCCAATTGTCTGTAGTATTCAGTACAGTAACATGCTGTACATGTTTTTAGCCTAGGGACAATAGGCTATATCATATAGCTTAGGTGTGTGGTAGGTAATTCCGTCTAGATTTGTGTAACTATACTCTATGATGTTCAAACAACTACAAAATCACCTAGTGACACATTTCTCAGAATGTATTCCTGTTATTAAGTGATGTCTGACTGTACCTATTGACCATTTGTATGTTGATATGGTTTGGCTCTGTGTCCCCACCCAAATCTCATCTCAAATTGTAATCCCCGTAATCCTCACATGTTGAGGGAGAGACCTGGTGAGAAGTTATTGGATAATGGGAGCTGTTTCCCCCATGCTGTTCCCATGATAGTGAGTGAGTTCTCATGAGATCTGATGGTTTTATAAGTGTTTGACAGTTCCTCTTTCACATGCTCTCTTTCCTGTCACCTTGTGAAGAAGGTACTTGCGTTTCCTTCACCTTCCTCCCTGATTGTAAGTTTCCTGAGGCCTCCACAGGCATGTGGAACTGAGTCAATTAAACCTCTGCCTTTTATATATTGCCGAGTCTTGAGTACTTCTTTATAGCATGTGAGAACAGACTAATACATATGTCTTCTTTTGAAAAACGTTCATTCAATCCTTTGACCATTTTCTAATATGCTGTTTTCTTGTGATTGAGTAAATTCCTTATACATTTTGGATATTAACCCTTTTTCAGATATATGGTTTGTATATTTTTTCTCTCATTCTATAAGTTGTTCATTAGCTGTACAGAAGTTGTTGTTGTTTTTAATTTGACACAGTTCCATTTGTCTATTTTTGCTTTTGTTGTCTGTGCTTTGGGGACATGTCTAAGAATTTATTGCTTCCTCCAGTATTAAGAAGCTTTTTACCTATGTTTTTCTTAATATTTTTGCAGCTTCAGTTTCTTACATATAATTCGTTAATCCATTTTGAGTTGATATTTATTTACAGGATGAGATAAGGGTATAATTTCATTCTTCCACATGCAGATAATCAGTTTTCTGAACAACACTTTTTGAAGAGAATTTCCTTTCCCCAATGTGTGTTCTTGGCACCTTCTGCAAAGATCAATTGACCGTAAATATGTGCATCTATTTCTGGGCTCTCTGTTCTGGTTCATTGGTTTATATGTCTGTTTTTATGCTGGCACCATGCTGTTTTGATGGCTATTGTTTTGTAATATATTTTGAAATCAGGTAATGTGAAACCTCCAGCTTTGTTCTTTTTTCTCAAGATTCCTTTCACTATTTGGGGTCTTTTGTGGTACTATAGAAACTTTATAATTTTCATTTCTTCTTCTATGAAAATTCCATTGGAATTTTGAGAAAGATTTAAATAGTTTAAGGGAGAAGCTTAAAGATTATGTTTAATGAGTCCTAACTTGATTATTACAAGTTATTAGATAAAAGAACTGATTTTAAAATAGGATAATGTAAGTAAACCTGTAGCAGTTGGCTTCTTGCTATTATTTTTTTTTAACAATTTGGACTGAGCATTAAAATTAAATTCTAGCTCATGAAACTGCTCATTTTTAATAAATTCATTGAATCAGTCATTTACAACTATAATAGTAAACATTGTTCACAATGTCATTATTCCTTTAGTTATTGGTGACATTAATTATAGCTTAACAGAAAATACTTGACTAAGCCTAGAGAACCTAAAAAAAGGTTTATTTTCTGCAAACACACACACACACACACACACACACACACACACACACACACAGTCTTTCTCTCCCTTCTTTTATTGTTCCTATCTTTTAATATGTTTAGAGCCACTACTGAGAGAAAATAAATAAATAAATCAATAGATGTCTTCCATAGCACTACATATCATTGTCAAGTTTGTCAGCATTCTCACTTAATTTGCTTAGTTGTTAAATTATTTTTTGTGTTTGTTTTTATTTCTATTTAATGGGAAAATTCTTTAAAATATAACTGTGTGTTTGGTCTAAGGGAAGGGTGATAAAAACCCACTACAATGGTCATTTGCCCCTTTTAGAGTTAGAGATGTTCATTTCCAGCACTCAATATTAACACGAAGAGGAGTCAGGAGATGTGTAAACATAATTTCTTCAAGTTTTTTTTTTAAGAGCCAGCTCAGTACACCATAACATTAAACATCCATGTTTGCCTCAATCATATTTTTGTAAACATTCACTGAGATAATATGTATAAGATATACATTTTATATTTATAATATTCAGTTACTGCATTCTAAAGCTTTGTACAGTGCATTTTATTAGCACTGGTATTACTATTGAGGAGAGGGAATATGTGATGGATTCTTTTTAGTGTACATTAACCTGCTAGTTGACTTATTCTAATCAAGGTGATTATAGGTGACCTGTGTAGTTTGATTCCTTTTTAAAATTTAAATGTTGAGACAGTTTTCAGATGTGGGCTAATTACTTGATCTGGCATAACTTACATATTCTAAACCAAAGGCTTGTTTTTTGGCTTAAAAGGGTAAAAGGATATATATCACATACTTGAAATTGATTAACATTATAGAAATACTAGACTTTTAATTAAAATTTAATTTCTTTATTTGTTGGATTTTTTTCCAACTTGCAGTGTTATGACTTTTTAAATTTGTGCTTTACTTTATATATTCTCTTTCTCTTTGTGTATATCTCTTGCTATAGATGCAATTAGACATATAATTGTGAATAATTTGACAGAAGCCTTATACAAGTGTATTTTGTATATGATATAATAGTAGTATTTTAACTATCATTTGCTGATGTGTATCAGTTAGTATTTAACTGGTTTAATGTTTACAGGCATTTTGAGAAACATGAAATTTTCTCCAGTTCATAAATGGGGAAAGTGAGTTGATATGATTTGGTTGTGTCCCCACCCAAATCTGAACTTGAATTGTATCTTCCAGAATTCCTGCATGTTGTGGGAGGGACCCAAGGGGAGGTAATTGAATCATGGAGGTTTGTCTTTCCATGCTATTCTTGTGATAGTGAATCAGTCTCCCGAGATCTGATGTGTTTTATCAGGAGGTTCTGTTTTACTTCTTCCTCATTTTCTCTTGCTGCCACCATGTAAGAAGTGCCTTTCATCTCCCACCCTGATTCTGAGGCCTCCCCAGTGGAACTGTCAGTCCAATTAAACCTCTTTTTCTTTCCAGTCTCATGTATGTCTTTATCAACAGCATGAAAATAAACTAATATGGTAAATTGTTACCAGTCAAACTGGGTGTTGATGAAAAGATATCTGAAAATGTAGAAGCAATTTTAGAACTAGGTAACTGGCAGAGGTGGGAACAGCTTGGAGGGCTCAGAAAATGATAGGAAAATGTGGGAAAGTTTGGAACTTCCTAGAGACTTGTTGAAAGGCTTTACCCAAAATGTTGATAGTAATACGGACAATAAGGTCCAGGGTGAGGTGGTCTCAGATGGAGATGCGCAACTTGTTGGGAACTGGAGTAAAGGTGACTCTTGTTATATTTTAGCAGAGACTGTTGGCGTTTTGCCCCTGCCCTAGAGGTTTGTGGAACTTTGAACTTGAGAGAGATGATTTAGGGTATCTGGCAGAATAAACCTCTAAGCAGCAAAGCATTCAAAAGGTGATTTGGGTATTATTAAAGACATTCAGCTTTATAAGGCAAGCAGAGCATAAAAGTTTGGAACATTTGCAGCCTGACTATATGACAGAAAAGAAAAACCCATTTTCTGGGAAGAAATTCAAGCCAGCTGAAGAAATTTGCATAAGTAGCAAGGAGCCTAATGTTAATCCCCAAGATCATGGGGAAAATGTCTCCAGGCCATGCCAGAGACTCTCACAGCAACCTCTTTCATCACAGGCCCAGAGGCCCAAGAGGAAAAATTGGTTTCATGGGCTGGGTCCAGTGTTCCCATGCTATGTGCAGCCTCGGAACTTAGTGCCCAGTGTCCCAGCTGTTCCAGCCATGGCTGAAAGGGCCCAATGTACAGCTTGGGCTATGGCTTCAGAAGGTAGAAGCCCCAAGTCTTGGCAGCTTCCACATGGTATTGAGCCTGTGGGCATACATAAGTCAAGAATTGAGGTTTGGGAACCTCCATCTAGACTTCAGAAGATGGATTAAAACACCTGAATGCCCAGGCAAGTTTGCTGCAGGGTTGGAGGCCTCATGGAGAACCTCTGCTAGGGCAGTATGAAAGGTAAATGTGGGGTCAGAACCCCCACACAGAGTCCCTTCTGGGGCATTGCCTGACAAAGCTGTGAGAAGAAGGTGACCATCCTCTAGTTCCCAGAATGGTAGATCCATAGACAGTTTGTACCATGCACCTAAAAAGCCACAGACACTCAAAACCAGCCTTTGTAAGGAGTCAGGAGGGAG
Organism: Plecturocebus donacophilus; assembly: GCA_004027715.1. Lineage (NCBI taxonomy): Eukaryota > Metazoa > Chordata > Mammalia > Primates > Pitheciidae > Plecturocebus > Plecturocebus donacophilus. Next base: position 29,212 of record PVKP010016749.1, read on the forward strand.
GCTATACCCTGCAAAGCCTCAGGTGCAGAGCCACTGTGACCATGGGAACCCACGTCTTGCATCAGCGTGACCTGAATATGAGACTTGGAGTCAAAGGAGATCGTTTTGGAGCTTTAAAACTTGACTGCCCCTCTGGATTTTGGACTTGCATTGGCCCTATAACCACTTTATTTTGACCAATTTCTCCCATTTGGAATGGCTGTATTTACCCAATGCTTGTACCCCTGTTGTATCTATGAAGTAACTAGCTTGCTTTTGATTTTACAGGCTCATAGGCAGAAGGGACTTGCCTTGTCTCAGATGAGATTTTGGACTGTGGACTTTTGGATTAATCCTTAACTCAGTTAAGACTTTGGAGGACTGTTGGGAAGCTATGATTGGTTTTGAAATGTGAGGACATGAGATTTGGAGGGATCAGGGAGGGAATGATATGGTTTGGCTGTGTCCACACCCAAATCTCAACTTGAGATTCCCAGAATTCCCATATGTTGTGGGAGGGACCCAGTGGGAAGGTAATTGAATCAAGGGGGACAGTCTTTTTTGTGCTATTCTCATGATAGTGAATATGTCTCATGAGATTTGATGTGTTTATCAGGGATTTCTGCTTCTGCCTCTTTCTCATTTTCTCTTGCATCACCATGTAAGAAATGTCTTTCATCTCCCACCATGATTCTGAGAACTCTCCAGCCATGTGGAACCACAAGTCTAATTAAATGGCATTTTCTTCCCAGTCTTGGGTATGTCTTTATCAGCAGCATGAAAACAAACTACTACATAAAAGTTTATATCCAAATTTGTATAACCAATAAGAGGCAGAAGCAGGATTAAGACTCTAGCTTTCTGATGTCAGAGCAAACTTCTCTGGATTTCTAACAATATTCTCTTGCCTCATATAATAAAATTGGACAATAAATATTCTACCTTTAGAATATAGCCTCTTCCTTAGACATTATTCCATGTATTCTCAATCACATAAATCATATGACCAAAACAATATAAAGGTAAAATTATAAGCAGAGTACCACCTGACAAGTTTTGGTTTGGAAAGAATGTCATGAAATGCAGGTTTGTCTTTATCAGAATGTAAGTGGCTGGTATATTTCACTCTAAATAGTAGATTAGGCAGTGGAACTTTTGGTGACTAATATTCATATCCTTAAAATGTTTATTTAACATGATATTAAATCAGTTTTGAAAAGGTGCAGGTGTGTTTGGGTAGCTTTTCTCTCTAAGTAGTGAATTTGCAAAATTAGCAAAAATGTTTTTGCACTTGGATTTGGACAGCAATAACAAACTTTCTCAGCCTAAGAAAAAACTGGAACTCCTACTTAAATTTTTTCTCTGTGATTTCAAAATGTTTTAACTCTTAGTAGCCTTGAAAAAGCCCACAACAATAAATAAATTTGTTTACATAGCTGCTAAAAATATTTGCTTTTAATAGAAATAGTTGCTCTTTGCAATAAGTAAATAACTTTCAAGCAAAGAAGCTACAGTATAGAAAATAATTTATTTGTGGATTCCAAGACTGCTATTCCTAGGTTTAAAATGATTCTGTTGTTTTGAATCTTGTTCTTCTTTTATTTTTCAATACAAACTATTAGCTCTGATTTTAATTCCTTAGTGAACATGAAGATTGTTCCTAACACAGGCCCTTTGCACTTGCCATTCTTTCTGCTTGAAAAGCTCTTCTGTCTTATTCATCAGTGTATGTTTGCTCCTTCTTGTCATTCTAATCTTAGTTCCTATGTCACCTCTCCATCACTTCTCCCAACTGTTCATCTAAACCAGCCACCCAGTCACAAACTACAGCATTGCTCCATTTTATTTCCTCTGAGGTCACATTACATTATATATTTTTGTTTGCATTGATTGATTAATATATGCAGTGTTTTTCTCCTGAACTGCATTTAAGCTCCATATAAGCAAATGTCTTTTCTCTTTGTTCATCTCTGCCTTACCAGAATTAGTCATAGCACCTGTTAAATGTTAGGTTTTCAATTATGGTAGATTAATCAGTTTTTGATTTAGGACTTGAGAATGCCAGTTTCTGTATGTATTATGAATAAGGTAGCAGTAAGACTATTTGTCATTTATTTTACAACACTAATGTTTAGCCAGAATTGACAATGGGGTCCTATGTATGATATCTGTGGCCTAGCCTAAGAAGTAAATGACTTAAATTATGCAGTTTGAACATAAATGATTAAAAAAATCATGTTACAAAAAACTACACCTACATATATCTTTTAAAAACTTATTTCAATTGTATAATTATATGCTTAGGAAAATTGCTCCTAAGTGAAATTGATGAGTCAATAGTGATATAGCAATTGAGCAACCTAAGTATATGATATTATCATATACATACATGTATATTTACACACAATGTAATTTCTGTTTCTATTTGTGATAAAGTACACATATAACATTAAATTTACCATCTTAACCATTTTTAGTGAAGAGTTCAGTAGTGTCAATTATATTCACCTTCTGCACCCTGTCTCCAGAGCTTTTCACCTTGTAAAGCTAAAACTTCATACTCATTAAATACCAACTCCTCATTTGCTTATTCTTCAGCTCCTGGCAACCTCTATTCTACTTTCTGTTTCTATGAATTTGACTACTCTCAGTACCTTATCTAAGTAGAATCACACAATATTGTCTTTTTTTGTGTGTGACTGGCCTATTTTACTTAATGTCCTCAAGGATTGTCCATGTTGTAGCATCTACAAAAATTTCCTTCCTTTTTGAGGCTAAACAATATTCCATGTGTGTATATACTACATTTTGTCTATCCATTCATTTATTAATGGACACTGGGGTTGCTTCTCTCTTTTGGCCTTTGTGAATGATGCTACTATTAACATAGTTGTACAAATCTTTCTTTGAGGGCATGCTTTCAGTCTTTTGCATATATGCCTGTTAGTGAGATTGTTATATCATAGTATTTTTAGTTTTTTTTTTTTTTTTTTAGGAACCACCATACTGTTTTTCTTTTCTTTTTCTTTTTTTAAAATTATACTTTAGGTTCTGGGATACCTGTGCAGATTGTGCAGGATTGTTACATAGGTATACACATGACATGGTGGTTTGCTGCATCCATGCCCCCATCATCCACATTAGATATTTCCCCTAGTGTTATCCCTCCCCAATCCCCTCAGTTCCCAGCTGGCCCCAGTGTGTGATATTCCCATCCCTCTGTCCATGTGTTCTCATTGTTCAACACCCCCTTATGAGTAAGAATATGTGGTGTTTGGTTTTTTGTTCTTGTGTCAGCTTGCTGAGAATGATGGTTTCCAGCTTTATCCATGTCCCTGCAAAGGTCATGAACTCATCTTTTTTATGGCTGCATAGTATTCCATGGTGTATATGTGCTACATTTTCTTTATCCAGTCTATCACTGATGGCATTTGCTGCATCATTTGACATTTCCACCAACAGTGCACAAGTGTTCCAATTTCTTCACAACCAAGTCAACACTTGTTATTTTCTAACTTTTTGAAAGTAACCATTCTGATGGGTGTGAGGAGTAGCAGTTACATATTGACATATATCATCAAACAAATGTCTCTTAGTTGTTATAGGTGATATGGACAATTGTGGGACATGAAGCTTTGAACTTGGCCAGTTTTATAACTGCCCAATGTGGATCTCATTTCCTTGCTCCTGAGCTGCAAGAACTTCTGCAGGAAAAAAAAATGACAGACACTGGCTTGCTGGCAATGTGGCTTCTGTTCTTCTAAGTAGACCAATGCCATATATTGCCTGTGGTAGTCTCAAGAATCAGTGTTTAGATGAGCTGAAAAAGACTCCTGATGGGGATTACAAAACTCTTAATACTGTTTAATCATGACTAAATAGTGTTTAATCATAACTAAATGCTTTATTTTCTCTTGGCATTTTAAATATAATTTGCAGGAATGTTCTATGCGTTTGATTTTCTCTTTATAAAATGGGAATAATAATACATTTCCCATTAAATCTTTAAATATTCATTAATAACCTTTGGGGTCACTTAAATGTATAATTGACTTTATCTCAGAATGCATTTTGTGTGTATAATACTAACGTTCTCTCATTTGAAATTTAAAAAAATAAGGAAAAGAGCAAAAACACATTCAGTACATATTTGCACATTTAGAATAGGCTACTTCTTATGTTTGTTATATTAGTATGTATACTAATATATTGTTTGGTATTATTAGTGTATTAGTATTTAAGCATATCCTTCTGCAAATATCTAAATTAGTAGCACTGCTTCAAATATGCCAACTGGCACACATTTATACAAGGACTATGAGTATAAAACTAGAGTTGATTCTAAAATTTACCAGATGAAATACATTTTATAATTTTCTGAAGAGCACATTATTTTTCTTCATTTTAGAGTTCCTTTTCAGCTCCTGAAAAAAAATTAGCTGTGTTTCTGATATAGTTATTAGCTATATCTCTGATAGTAGTTATTAATGATATCAACTCACACATTGTTATTATTAGCTCATAGAAAATGATAGCATTATGGGTTATATTTTTACTGCACCTACTCCTCAGGATAGATCATGTCATGACTGAACAAAACTCCAAAGCAAAACAACAACAATAAAAAATCTAATGTCCCACACAAGACCAAAGAGGAATGATTTTTGATAGAAATTATAATGTTAGTATATTCATTTAGGGTACAGTCAACAGGCAGATTGTTTAATAAACCTTGTACATTTGCTTCCAAAGTGTTAAAAGAGTATGTAATGAACTTATACATTTGCTTCAAAATATCAAAGGCCTAGTTCAACAGACCCTTAAACCTCAGGTAGAGAATGTGGTGTTGGTTGAAGTTTTGCATTTCCCAGTGGGTGTCAGATTCACACTCTATCCATTCCTAATACCTTTTTTTTGGTTTAATTTTTATTTTTTGAGACAAGGGCTCACTCAGTCACCCAGGCTGGAGCACAGTGGCATAATCATGGCTCACTGTGGCCTCGATCTTCTGCCCCAAGCAATCCTCCCACCTCAGTTACCCAAGTAGCTGGGAACACAGGCCCATACCACCATACCCAGCTAATTTTGTTTACTTTTTGTAGAGATGAGATCTCACTATATTGCCCATGATGGTCTCAAACATCTGTGCTCAAGAGATTTTCCCTCCTTAGTCTTCCAAAATGCTGAGATTACAGTTATGAACCACCGTGCCCGTCCCCTAGTGCAAACTTAATGTTAGATATCATTCACATCTATCAGGTAAAAAAAAATTTTCAAAGTCCAATACTAGTGAAACTCTTCACAATATTAATATGCTACTTGTTGATTATTTATTGTGTTAAAGCTGTGGATAAGCATCTCATTTGTTTCCCACAACAACCTAAAAAGGTAAGTGTGCTTATCTCCACTGCATAGGTGATAGTAATGAGGCAGAGACAAGGTAAGGAACAGCGTACCTAAAATCAGTTAGTGGCAGGGCTTTGTATGTTTCCAAAATCTGGGCAATACCATATCTACATTCCATTTTTTTTTTTTGTGGGGGGTAGAAGGGAGGTAAACCACAATAGCAAAATTTTTATATTACTCTAAGTTAATATTCTTAAGATATAAGCAACTTTACTATGTTGCCTAATAATAGGCAGTGAGGTTAAGGGAACTGGTGTTATCACTAAGATGGAATAAAACAAAATAGATAAAAATTGTCAAGCAATGACAATGAATGGAAGTATAGGATTTAAAAAAAAAATAGTAGAACACAAAATAATAAAAGCAAACAGAGTATAACCCTGACTGCTTCAACCCAAGGGGTATCAATTATCTACTGTCATGAAAATGCTTCATTAAAACCTACCCCAAAACTATGTGGTTTAAAACAACCACCATTTATTCAACTCACAAGTGTATGGGTTGGCAGGGCTCAGTCCTGCTGCTGTAGAACTGGCTCAGATGATCTTGGCTGGCCTTATTCCTCAGTCTGTGGTCAGTTTGTGAGTTGGCTGGGGCTGCCTGGTCTGGAATAGCTTTGGCTGGGATGACTAAAATCTGCTCCGTATGACTTCCTAACTTCTTGCCAGCTAGCCTGACATGTTCTGGCAGAGGCAGGGATCTAATGGAGAAAGGCTTGGGCTTAGAACTGGCACCCTGTTATTTCTGTATAAGTCTGTTCACCAAAGCAAGTCACAAGGCTAGCCCTGATGCAAAGAGTGGAGAAATAGATTCTACTTCTTTATGAGAGAACTTGAAAATTTATATTGCAAAAGGTATAGATGCAGGGAAGGATGTGTGAAAATTTGAGCACATTTTAAGAATAATTGGGGCCATTTTTACCTCCACAAAATAACCAACATTGTGAATTCTGTGTTCATTATTCTCTTACTTTCTTTTTTATATAATGTATTTATAGGTGTTCCTAAAAAAAGTACATTTTAAATTTTAGTTGTTTTGACTTTACAAAGAGATGATAATACTAGATGTAATCTTTTGGGACTTACTTTTTCATGTAACATTTAATTACTAAGAATCATTCATATTATTGTGTCCTGCTCTTATTTGTTTTGGCCATCTGTGTAACATTCTAATGAATGTATTACCATGGAGTCTTATATTTTCTTGTTGATGGAGATTTGGGTTTCTTATAGATTTTTTTCATGGTGAACAAAACTGCTATGTACATGTTCCAAAATGCACATAAACAATAGTTTCTACTGGGTGCATGCCATACACTGGAATTGTATCAGACGTAGAGTATTATGTGAATATTTAACCTTACTTCCAAAGTAGCTAAAACAATTTCCCCTCCTAACACCAATTAATAAAATATCTTTTGGCTGTACATTCTAGTACTTCTCCTCATTTGGTTTGTTTTTGCCATTCAACTATTTTAAAAGTAGTTTTTCTTTGTGCTCTTGATTTATGTTCCAAATCACTAAATATGTTGAATTGAAAATTTCTCAGTCATTAGGTCATTTCTTGGATTATTGATCATTTGTGTTTCTCTCTTGTGAAAAGCCTGTTCATGTCTTTTTCCCTTTTTAAAACTCTATAATTTGTGCTTTTCTTTTTTATTTGGAGTAACATTTTATTTATATTTTTTGTTACTTATATTTCAAGTAGTTTTCCAGTTGATAATTTGTCTTTTTTAAAATTTAAGTTGCTTTCAACAGTCAGAATGTGAAATTAACTTGGGCATGAGATTATTGGGAGTCACGGAGTAAGGTAGACATATGCATTTGCTTGTGTGTAAAGCAGAGATGAATACTGATCTCTTCTCCACACATGCCCTAGGTTATGTACTGCTACTTGAGGAAATGGCTAAGAATGGTAGACACCCAGAAGGGCTCTGATGTAAATGGGAGCAATGGGCAAGAAAATTACTTACTTTTTTAAAAATTGAATTTCTAGAATGAAAACATAACTTTCGTTGCTTTCTTCCAAATCATTGTAACATTTTTATTTTTATATCTTTAAGTATCTGAATTCCGAAGCAATAAAATGGTTAAGTGGTGTCTTGAAAAATTAACCAGACATTGGTGGCATGTGCTTGTAGTTCCAGCTACTTGGGAGGCTTAAGTGGGAGACTTGTTTGAGCTCAGGTGGCAGTGGTTGTGGCGAGCTGAGATAGCATCACTGCACTCCAGCCTAGGCACCTGAAGCGAGACTGTTTCTCAAAAAAAATGTGTGTGTGTGTGTGTGTGTGTGTGTATACATATATACACATATATACATATATACATATATACATACATACATATATATACATATATACATATGTATACATATACATACATATATACATATGTATACATATACACATATGTATACATATATACACATATATATACACACACACACACAGCTGATAAATATATGTGTTAATAAACTATATAATTGTGACTTAACCTGTTTATGAACTGAGAATTTGTACATTATTAGGTATTTTCATAAAGGTAAATAGAAAAAGAAAAAAATGAGAAATTGTAGCTGGTTCCAAATATTATTATTTATAATAGGTCAAAGTAAAATATTTGAGTTATTGGCAATCCGAAAACCCTCAGAAATATATCTCTAGATAAATACATTCAAGTATTTAAACTAATGCAGGTTTCAGAAAATGTGTTTGTAATACATAGTATTATAGAGTACAGATTAAAATTATAGAATTCAAATTAGATTTAAAATGTACTGGGACTTGCCATTTTTACAAATATATTGATAAAGTTTTCCATACATTTTAGCCTTTTTTGTTGTTGTTGTTGCTATTGTTTGCTTATAAAACACTCATGCAAAGTTTGTTAGATTACATCATTCCTGATTTAGAAAAAAATAAATTTCTACATACATATCATGAGAAAAACATGTTTTTAAAATGTCATCAAAATGTAAGTATTGATGGTTATTTCATGGATTGCATAGATTTTTGTTTTCACAGCTTTACTATTTTAGCTTTTATAGAAGGTAGAAAAATGCTCTGAAGCAGTGCACTTCCAAATTTGATCCTTATTGACAGGAATTATTTGAAGCAGCTGAAATCTGATATGAGCCTTGGACAAAAGTACCACGGATGATAGCATACATGAGTACAAAGCAAAGAGACTTAGAGCATTATATTTTTGAAAAAAAAGAGCAAGCACACCACTTCACTTGGAATGTTTTATCAAGAGAGGGATACAGAAGTGAAAAGTAATCCCTCTGCTTTATTTGGCATTGTTTCTGTGTTCGATTTTGGTCTTTGAATTTGGCAAGAGTGTGGAGACTCTGGAGAAGGTCCAGTGAAGATCAGCAGAAGTGATGTAAGGAATGGAGACTAGCTCCTAAGAGAGGGCTCAGTGGGATCAGGACTGTTTAACTTGGAGAAGGGAAGACGAAGGGGTGATTTAACTGTCTTCAAGTATTTGAAAGGTTATTATAGGGAAGATGCAGAACAGATGTTCTTTACTTCCACAGGAGACCAAATAAAAGGAAATGCTTTTAAATTGTAGCAAGAGAAAAAGTTCAGTTAGTCATAAAGATGGACATAAGTATAAAGAAGGAATTAAACACTGAAACAGGTAACTAAGGAATATGGGGAAATTTAATCCCTTGAGATTTTTCAAAACTAGGAATAGATAGCCATCTGCCTTGGATAATTTACCTGTCCTCCCACCTCAGTGCAGGGAACTACCCTATATCTCCTGAAACTCTTCCAACTCTCAAGAGTCTATGCACATTTTATTCACCCTGGTGAGAGTTACCTAGAAGACAATTAATTAGGACCATATATCCAAGGACAGAAGCTAGAATTCAACAGAGGCAGAGATCAAAGGGCTACCTGGTATTTCCATGGATATCTCTGATCTCCTAACTAAACAGGTATTGGTGACTAGACTAGGGAAGAGAAAATATTTCTTACCTGTCCATGCGTAGAACTGCATTGCATGTGGCCTTTTTCTTTAAACTTTCTGAATCAGCAATGATCATTCAGGAATTAATAACAGCTAATGTTATATTGAAGATCAAGCATTGCATTAATTTTCTCACTTATCACTGGCTGGTGGTATGTTTCTCCTTTCACAGATAAAGAAATAGACTAAGAGAAATTTAATCATTAGCTTCAGGTCATTCAACAGGTAAATGCACATTTCAAACCTTGGCTTGCTTGTCTGCTTTTTTTCTATTCTAGGAAGAAGTTGTACATATTTAGAAACATCCTTCCTTAATACATTGCAGCTTTTGTTAATATTAAGAATTACGTTGGCTCTGAAAAGTAATAATCTGCATTAGGAGAATATAAAGAAATGTGCGCTAAATGAATGAGGACCAAGACTTAGGTTTCAGGTAAAATTTGGTAATGCTTCATATGTGTCATAATTAAGTCGCTCTTCTCCAATAAAATAGCATTGTATGTAACCAGGGATATTTATTTCCTTTGGTTATTGGATCCATTATTGGGATAATTGAATGCTGGCCTCTTGAATCATACAAGGTTTACAATTCAAATAATCCATGGAGTTTGAGCATCTATATTTTCAAAAGCCATGAGTGACCTGAGATATTAAAAATTTCCACAGTGAACTTAAATTTCAGAGGAAATTTGAAGAAACAGAATTCATATGTGTATGTTGGCACTTAATTCACTAATTCTTAACTGTCCTCAATCATCCTCAGTCATTACTTCATTTAGTTTTATCACTGCCTAAGGTTTTCTTAGAGTTAACTTTTTCTGAATCTTTGTATTTCAAGTAAAAAATATAGTACTCTGGGAAAAATCCAGAAGGTTGAAAAGAAATAATCTAAATTTTTAATTGAAAATTTAGACATTTACATGCTATAGTATTTATTCTCTAGAAAAATGGTACCTTTTTCATTTGTTTATTTAATAACAATTTTTGAGGACCTGAAGCTATATATTATGCACTATTGATTTGTTAGTAAAAATGTGTATTCTTTCACCATTTTTTGTTACTGTTTTGTTATTATATTTTCTGATTCCTATAAACTTAGGAGACAAATAGGTGCCAAGAGTCCTTGAATATTTTCTAGGATAAGATTTCTCTTTGTCCATATTCTCTTTTGCATTCTGTAATTTAGACTTATTTTGCTTCGTAATAAAGAGGATGAGAGAACAGATATGTATTAATATAATAGTAATAATAAATAACATTTACTGAATATTCACTCTCAGTGCCCACAGTGGGTATCATCTACAGTGTATTCGATGCAGTGGCTTGCCTTCTATAATTACTACTCTGAAAGTTTTTCATGTATTGTCTCTTCAAATCCTCAAGTCATCCAGTGAACTAGGGGCTTGTATTAGGTGCTTTTATGGAATAAGAAAGTAATTCACAGAGAGGTTAAGTACCTTACGGAGGTCCCTCATCTAGTAAATAGGGAAGTTAGGATTCATAACCAAGCAATCTAGTGACCATGCTTTTAGTCTTGTACTGTGCTTCCCTTCTATTGGAGACCACTTGCTTATGCAAAATTTCACAGTCTTTTTTTTTTTTTTTGACGGAGTTTCACTCTTGTCACCCAGGCTGGAGTGCAGTGGTGCAATCTTGGCTCCCTGCAAACTCCATCTCCTAGGTTCAAGCGAGTCTCCTGCCTCAGCCTCCCTAGGAGCTGGGACTACAGGTGCACACCACCACGCCTAGCTAATTTTTGTATTTTTAGTAGAGGTTGGATTTCACCATGTTGGCCAGGATGGTCTTGATCTCTTCACCTTGTGATCCACCTGCCCTGGCCTCCCAAAGTGCTGGGATTACAAGCGTGAGCCACCGCACCCGGCCCAGTCATCATTTTAACTGTTCCAAGCTTCTGCACTTCATTTCTGATCAATAGTCTGAATCCACATTTAATCCTTTTTTTCTGCTTATTGAACAGCAAGCATAAAAACATTATAAATCAAATATATATGTGTGTATTATAAGCTACTACTAAATGAATGTGTTTTCATGACACATTTTGAGATACAAAGTTGAGCAAGAAAGAACCCCTTTAATTAAGAAGCTTACAGTTCACAGAGGAATAACACATAAACTCAACTAAATATATTGTTTGAAGTGGAATGTGCTGACATAAATAACATATTCCAGCAGCACAGAGGAGCAAGTGATTCATTTTTATTTGGTGAGTGTGGTGCTGTGGACCTTACCTCAGGGAGAGAAAGCTGAAGGGTTTGTATTAAGTAAGATAACTAGAAGACATGAGCATAGACAATGTGCAGTATAAAAAATGGGGACATTTTTCCAGCAGCTTTGCTCACGGAGGATGCTGAGGATGCTGAGGAATGCAGCAAAAATGTAGACATGTGTCTTAATTACTTGCTGGATTTTTTTTTTAAGAGATGGGGTCTCTCCATGTTGGCCAGACTGGTCTCAAACTCCTGACCTCAGGTGATCTGCCCACCTCGGCCTCCCAAAGTGCTGGGATTATAGGCATGAGCCACCGTGCCCGGTTGCTGGATTGTTAATATCAGGAAATGACCCCTTTCACACACATACCTATCCATTCACCTGTCTATTCATGTTTTCACCAAATCCCTGGTTAAAGTAATCTCAGTTCATTGGGACGGCAATTATCTTCCTTAATAGGTATGCATCCTTCAGCCTCAAAAAGATTTAGATTGTAATATAAAAGTGTTTAAGATTCAGAATTTTAGAATTAATATTTGTGTGTTATAGAAGACTGTGTTCAGGTTTAGAATGTATTATATATTCATGAAATAAGACAGTTCAGCCCTTTGAAATGGTAGCCTCATAACTTTAAGTTAAAATGTGCAATTGAGAATGTGTTCTCAAACTTGTATGAGAAGAGAGTGGACCTTATTTGCATCCCCAAATCATCTGTACAATAACATCAAAAGTATGGGTGAAAGTTTAATTGGAGTGAGTTTAACAGAGAATGGAAAGAGTGAAATTGCATAGCAAGTACAGATCCAAATATAAAGCTAGACATTGCTGTCATTTCTTGAGCATTGACTATGGTGCTGGTTGTTGCTTTAAAGCCTTACCCTTAGGAGATTGCGAAAGCAGCAGCCATCCTAGAAAGGGACCAGAGAGGGAGAAGATAACAAGACTGTATATGAGCTCACTGTGACACCTTTCAGGGTGGGACCCAGGAGCTAGAGATGTTTACAGCTAAGTAGACGGAAATAACACCTGCAAATTTAGCTTATTAACTTTAATGAAGCTCGATTTGTACCTACAGGCTTTAGATCTGAGACGTACTTTACCTGAGTAAAAACAAAAGAAGAAAGAAAATCTGGGACAGTGAAGGGACTAAGAAACTGGAGGGACTATAGAGAGTGGATGTGTTAGCAATTCCAGATGAAAGAAACAAAAATTCATTATTCGTCTGGGCCTCATGAGGCACGAGAGTCCAAGACCTCTAAGTCAGGAAATAAAGTTGACCCTTTGTTCTTCTCCAGAGCCTCATGGCCACTCATTCCTGCATTTGTATGTATGTTTCTGTCATTCTTTTTTTTGCCTTTAACTGGCACACCTGCTTCTCTATTTCTCTGTCTTTTTGCCGTAAAATTACTGTTGCAGTGTTTTATCTTTCTGTCCAAGCACTTAGAAATTGACAAAAGTTGTGAGTCATAATTGCAAATTTCCAGGAGAGAAAAAGGAGAGTGACTCAGGTTCAGTAATTTCTTGTTAAGAGGGCAGAATCATCTGGCCCATGTTCATCTTTATGAGCATGAATATCATCTCTGAAAAGAAGACTCAGTTATCTTCTTGGAGCCAGGTGTGAGAGGCATACAAGAAACGAACGGGCATTTTTATGTAGTGAGACATGTCTGGAAAATGCAACTAAAGAAGAGTATTATTCCCAATCCAATTTTTAAATAGAAGCCAGTTTAAAACTTTTGTTCACCCAGAATATCAAAGGATTCGTATTAGTTTTAAAATAGTTTTTCATCAAGTTTAAGGAATGAAATGAAGCACAGTAATTAGGTCAATGGTTTTCAAAGCTTTTTGTTTTTGTTGTTCCTTCAGCAGAATATTTTTGCAAATTAAATCTCATGTGCAGCTCCACAAGATAAAAGAGACTCAAGGGGGATGCTGTGGCTGAAGTGTTGTGAAGGGTCATGGAATCCTCCCTGCCCATCCCCTGAGGGACATATGTTATTTTCTAACAGGCTCCTTTTTCTTCTTCTATTACTAACCCCCCTCTGTACCCACAGCATCCACATGGAAGTACTCTTGAGTTACCTTAGGGAAATTTCATCTTTCTTGGCATATTTATTTACATACATGTACTCTTCATTTTGGCACACGTGTTTTGTCTGAAAAGATTCAAACACATTCGTGTCAAGTACCACTAAGGGTGGGACTATTTTCTTTTGGTTCACCATTGTGACCCTACCTATCCAAACCACTGCTTGAAACATAGAGGTGCTGAAGCAATAGTTGTACTGAGTGAATATGTATAAATTAATAAAATTACATAGATGAGGACAACCTCATTCTTTTAAAAAGAGTCTCCTAACAAAAGTCTAGTGGTTTTTCAATAAATATTTGCTAAATTCAGTTAACTTAAAAAATGAAAATATAACCTCTATCATTTATATTACTTGGTAGTGTTACAATTATGGCAGTGACAACATAGCTAACAAAATTTTGGCAGACTTTCTGGATGAGCAAACTTTTGGTGGGGTCTAAGAAATGACTTACAAAGTTAGAAGTTGCTACTAATTTTCTATGTTTGTATTTCCTAAAGTAAATCTATATTACAAAGGAAGTCAATAAAAAATACTCATAAACATTTATTATTTACATAAAAATAACTGCCTCTTGTACAATATAGTCAAGTACTAATTTGTGTATCAATCTATGGGAACATATTGAATCTGAATGAAATAAATTTTTGAATTTTGTTTTTCATCTACATTTTAAATCTGGTTGCTAAAATAGTAGTTTAACTGTTTTATATAATTTTCACATAAAAATTGTTAATATATACATGGAAATACTGTTTTACTTTGAAAGATGTACATTGTAAAAACGTTAATGTATTTATGCTATAGACATTTGTTCCAATTATTATAATTTCATCAATAGATATAAATTCAAACCTCAGAAATAGGAATTTATAAATTAATTTTTAGTAAAAATAAAATTTTAGACTTTTCTGAGGATTTGTTATATTATAGGGAATATCTCTCTACTAAAAGGATTTGTAGCAGTTGGGGTTGCTCCTTAAGTCTCAGAAAAAATATTGAAAAGCTGTGTTTAAAAGTCTGACATACATACATGCATAGGGTGATTACTATAGGCTGAAATTGATGGATTTGTTTTGTTTTATTTTCACAAAGCTACAGAGCTATACAGAGCTGTACAGAACTGAACATTAGAGCAGGTTGAGTATTATATTCTGTGGACAGGAATAAAGTGGGCATAATTTCTGATGAAACAAACGGTAAAAAAGCAAATAGGAGAAATTATTGTCATGGCTTTTTGAAGAGCATTCTTTCCTGAAAAGCTGTTGAAAGCAAGTACAAATTTGTATTAGTGTACATGCTAGAAGACAGGTGACACCCATCCTGTTGGAACTCTGGCACTGGGGTTGTTAAAATGTGGGCTTACATGGAAAATATCTTGACTTTGGATTGTGTTTGTGATGGTTGACTTGACTTTGAAATTTAAAATTTTGCTTTTGTTATATAACAAACTTGTTATGAATTCATATCCTGATCATAATTTTCCTTATATATATTTTATATTTTTTAATTTTTACATTATTTAATTTTTAGGTTTTCATGAAAGACTTACTGTCCTTTCCTCAGAGGTTTATAATTTAGAACATGTAGGTGAAAATGCATTAAAAGCAGATATAGCTAATACAGACTCTTACCGTAAGTGTAAATAGCAGGGCTACTTGTCTGATAATTGTAAATCTATGTATTTCTGTCAACCAGAAATAAATACAGCAAGTTTCTCTATGACATTTCAAGATATTTCCATATATTTATCTTATCAGTTATTAATTTGAGTAAAATGAGAATAACTCCAAAAGGATGCCATTATAATAAGCTAACCAGATAAAAGATGCTTTATACATTGCATCATTACATTATAACTATTTACCTAAAGACCCATTTATAATGATCTCCTTGAGTATAAATATAGCAGCTTGGGGATTTGGTAAGGTTCATAACATTGACATTCTGAAAAAGGAGGTATGGAGCAGGAGTCTACCACAGCAGCTCACCAACAGTAAAGTGGTCTTATTGTTACTGGAAAGGGGTCCTGATCTAGACTACCAAAAGGGGGTTCTTGGATCTCATGCAAGAAAGAATTCAGGAGGAGTCCACAGAGTTAAGTGAAAGGAAGTTTATTAAGAAAAAAAGGAATAAAGAATGGCTACTTCCTAGGCAGAGCAGCAGCCTGAGCTGCTGGTTTGCCATGTTTATGGTTATTTCTCGATTATATGCTAAAGAAGGTGTAGATTATTTAATCATAGGTTTCTGGGAAAAGGGTGGGCAATTTCTGGAACTGAGAGTTCTTCTTTTTAGACTATGAGGTAACTCCCTAATGTTGCCATGGCATTTGTAAACTGTCATGGCGCTGGTGGGAGTGTTTTCTAGTATGCTAAAGTATTGTAATGAACAATGAGGACAACCAGAGGTTACTCTTGTTGCCATCTTGGTTTTGGTGGGTTTTAGTGGACTTCTTTACCACAACCTGTTTTATCAGAAGGTCTTTATGACCTGTATGTTGTGTTAACCTTCTGTCTCATTGTGTGACTTAAAACACCTCACCTCCTGGGAATGCAGCCCGGCAGGTCTCATCCTTATTTTACCCACTCCCTATTCAAATGGCATTGCCCTGATTCAAACACCTCTTACACTATCCCTGGATGTGAGGTTAAATATCAATACTCAACTTGGTACTGGTGGCTCTTTCTTTGAAGTGGTTACTCTTCAGTTTCCATTTTGATGTTAATCAGCCACTTTTACTTTAACAGATGCATTAGCCCTTTGTTTCACAATTGGGTGTCAGTTTGAAATACAATCATATTTCCTGTTCTGTTACACTTTAGATTGTTTTCAGTGCATCCCACTCCAGATGCAGGATTTTCCATTGTGATTTGGGTAGGTTTTGACAAGGAGTGATTGTAATGTGCTCCACCATTCTATGGCTTCCACAACTGTCTCTGCTTTTCTGTGTATGTATACATGTATATGTATATGTACTTTTGTATATATATGTGTGCTATTTCACCATCCCAGGCCCTTTTTGCCCTTCGGTCCCTTCCACCATGGGAGGACACAGTGTATCTTCCTTCCAGAGGATAAAGCGACAAGGTACCATCCTAGAAGCAGACACAGCCCTCAGCAGACACTAGATCTGCTGGCACCTTGATCTTGAACTTCCCAGCCTCTAGAACTGACCAGAGAAATTTCTATTATTTATAAATCCCTCAGTCTGTGATATTTTGTCATAGCAGCATAAATGGACAATACTAGGTATTTATATACATATTTGCCAGGACTAATTTAGAAAGCCAATTAGAGATTCTGGGCCACTGGACAGTCTGGGACAATATACATGGACATAACTAACTCTTGAATCACTATGAATTTTGTTATTCTGGAATATGTACAAGCCCCACCAGTTTATGGCTTCCACATCTGTCTCTGCTTTTCTACATATATATATATATATATATATATATATATATACGTGTGTGTGTGTGTGTGTGTGTGTATGTATATACATATATATGTATATATGTTTGCTATTTCACCTAAAGAATTTCTTTTTTTAAAAAAATGTATTTTACATTAATAAATGATAGTTATATATATTTATAGGATACAAAATAGTGTT
This sequence comes from Plecturocebus donacophilus, assembly GCA_004027715.1. NCBI lineage: Eukaryota > Metazoa > Chordata > Mammalia > Primates > Pitheciidae > Plecturocebus > Plecturocebus donacophilus. Next base: position 46,503 of record PVKP010016749.1, read on the forward strand.
ATGAATTTTGAGTACAATGTGGAAAGATTAAATTAAGCGAATTAACATATTCATCACCTCAAACATTTAACATTTGTGTGATTAGAACGTTAGAAATGTATGATGAGGAGAGATCCAAGATGGCCGACTAGCAACAGCTCAGGAATGTAGCTCCCAGTGAAAGTGCAGAGAACCAGTGGACGCCGCACTTTCCGACGAATTTTTGTTGCCCACAGACCCCGAGACTCCCGGCAGAGAAGCCACACAGGTCGCCAGCGCGACTCTTTTGGCCCACGCGGCTCTTTTGCCGGCGCCCGGCGCGGCGCTTCCCGGTGCAGAGTAAACGGGACGGACGGGCTCAGCTGGTCCCATCCCCACAAGGAAAACAGCAATTGGAAGCGCCGAGGACTGAGAGTTTCACAGCAAGCACAGAGAACCCGGGAAGGTCTGGCTCTGAGGGGAACCGGCGTCCACCAAAGGAAAACTAAGAAACAGAAAAACTTCATCACCGGGCGGAGAGAGATCCAAAATGGCCGCGTAGCAGCAGCTCGGGATTGTGGCTCGCGGTGAGTGCACAGAGAGCGAGTGGACGCCGCAGTTGCAGACGAATATTTGATGCCCACGGACTGCGAGATTCCTGGCGAGGGAGCCACACGGGTCGCCATCGCGACTCTTTTGGCCGGCGCGGCGCTTCTCGGTGCGGAGTGTACGGGACTGGATGCCCTTTTAGTCGGGCTCGGCCGGTCCCATTCCCACACGGAGAACAACAATTGGAAGTGCTGAGGACGGAGAAGCACAGCTGAACCTGGGAAGGCCCAGCTCTGTGGGGAAGGAGCGCCCCCGGAAGGAAAACTAAGAAACAGAAAAAACTTCATCACCAACAAGCCGGACGTCCACTCAGAGACCCAAACTGAAAGGCGGCAATTACAAAGACGACAGGTGGATAAATCCACAAAAATGGGAAGAAACCAGTGCAAAAAGGCTGAGAACACCCGAAATCAGAATGCCTCTCCTCCTACCGGGGATCGCAGCTCCTCATCAG
>PVKP010016750.1:0-17151 GCA_004027715.1 Plecturocebus donacophilus
GGAGGTTGCGGTGAGCCGAGACTGCGCCGTTGCACTCCAGCCTGGTGAAGCTGTCTTAAAACAGCAGCAACAGCAGCAAACTGGCTGCCTTCCAGCCTGCCCGAAGCCACAGTGGTTTCTCTGGTATCCCTTTTGCAGGCTGCAAACATGTCGGATCACCCACGCCTGCTGTGAAGACCTCGCTGCGGCACTGGTCGCCAGCAAAACGCTGAGGAGCCTGAACCTTGACTGGATTACCTTGGACCCTGAGGGGGTGGCGTTGCTGTGTGGAGCTCTGAGCCACCCGGACTGCGCCCTGCAGATGCTGGGGTGAGTAGATGCTATTTCCCTTGGTAGTGAGTGACTTCAGAACGCGCGTAGTTCATTGGCTGTTTGCACAACCGCGACACGATGGCCACCAGGCTGCAGGGTTCTTTGTTGTGGGGCCTGCCGTGGGCCCCCGTGCACATTGTAAGGTGTCAAGCAGTGTTCCTGGCCTTTCTCATGAGTTGCCAGTAGCACCTCCCTGAGTGATGACAACCAAAAAGAGCTCCAGAAAGTCTCCAAAGCCCCTGGAGACACAGTTGCACCAGGTGAGAACCACTGCTTTCCTGAAACGTCATCTCCTACTTACGTTGCCGTGAATATGCAACCCCAGCTCAGACCTGGGGAGGGCTTCTGGAATGGGCGGAGCAGGGTCTCGATCCAGAAAGACATTTGCTAAACAGCAGCAGTTAACGTGGTTTGGAAAATTAGGTTTGCATTTAGAGTGGACTTGTTTGGAATCTGTAGGATGAATTTTTTAAGTTAATTTTTCCTTCTGATTTTGTCTTTTTTGCATTTTTAAAAGCGTTTTTTTATTAAAAATGGGTGGGGTATATGGAGGAGGCTGAATATTGATAATTGTTGAAGTTTGTGATAGGTACATGAATTCATTATATTAATGTCCCTGAAAAACTCACAATATGTTTACGTTTTTATATAAATTTTTACATAAGAAGCAATAAATGTGCCCGGGGCATATGAACATCAAATGAATACAAGTTGTCCTATTTTTTTTTTTTTTAAACCTAAACTCGTCTTTTTGGAAGCAAATCTTAATCTCTATTTATTTATTTTGAGACTGGGTTATGAGGCTGGCTAATTTTTGTATTTTTCATAGAGATAGTGTTTCACCATATTGCCCAAGCTGGTCTCGAATTCCTGGGCTCAAGCGATCCATCTGCCTGGGCCCCCTGAAGTGCTGGGATTGCAGGTGTGAGCCACTGAGCCCAGCCTGTAGGATGCATACTTGAATGCTTGCTGGGATGATGTGCTGGGGATGCGGTCACGAACAAAACCGTTCACATCTCTGCCCTTGTACCCTTGATGCGGGGGTGGGAGGATTGGTGTGTAAGAGGTAATGAGTGAGATGCTGAGAAGAGCTAGAGTTGGGGGTTGCTGAGCAGCGTGAGGCAGGCTACCTGACCAGCGCAGGACTGGTTGATGAAGAGGCAGGAGAGGCCTGGGGTGGGGGGCTCTAGAGGGCCGGGGACGGTTTTGAGTTCCTTAAGTCCACTAACAGTAGTCGATGAGGGCACTCCTGTTACCTCGCCTTTCGGATGAGGACACTGATGGTCAGGGACGGAGTTCTGCTGCTTGAGGGGATGTTGAGCTGGACCTTGAAAGTAGCGACGAAGGCTACAGATACGCAGCTCTTGACAAGGCACTTGACCAGAAATGCTCCCAAGGTGGGCTCTGAGGAAAGTTCCCGCAGAGTTCAAAGAGGTCAGCTGAATTGTATTTGTCTGTTCTTGCATTGCCATAAAGAATATCTGAGACTGGTAATTTTTCTTTGCTTTTGAGACAGTCTTGCTCTGTTGCCCAGGCTGGAGTACAGTGGTGCTATCTCCATTCACTGCAACTTCCGCCTCCTGGCCTCAAGCAGTTCTCATGCTTCAGTGTCCCGAGAAGTTGGGATAACAGGCGCTGACCACCATGCCCGGCTAAGTTTTGTATTTTTAGTACAGACAGGGTTTTACCACGTTGGCCCTGCTGGTCTCAAACTTCTGACCTCGGGTGATCTACCTGCCTCAGCCTCCAAAAGTGCTGACATTACAGGCATGAGCCACCACACCTGACAGAGGCTGGTAACTTAAAAGAGGTTTTTTTTTTTTTTTTTTTTTTTTTTTTTTGGAGACGGAGTCTCACTCTGTTGGCCAGGGTGGAATGCAGTGGTGCGATCTTGGCTCACTGCAACCTCTACTTCTGGGATTCAAGTGATTCTTCTGCCCCAGCCTCCTGAGTAGCTGGGATTATAGGTGCACACTACCATGCCCAGCTAATCTTTGTATTTTTAGTAGAGACAGGGTTTCACCATATTGGTGAGCCTGGTCTCGAACTCCTGACCTCGTGATCTGCCTGCCTCGGCCTCCCCAAGTGCTGGGATTACAGGTGTGAGCCACCGTGCCCGGCCAGGAAAGAGGTTTGATTGGCTCAAGGGTCTGCAGGCTGTACAGGAAGCACAGCGGCTTCTGCTTCTGAGGTGGCCTGAGGAAACTGAATTGTGATGGAAAGCAAAGGAGAAACAGGCCCGTCTTTGGTGGCTGGAGCAGGAGGAAAGTCGGGGGGATGCCACACACGTTTAAACAACCAGATCTCATGAGAACAGCACCAAAGGGATGGTATGAAATCCTGCATGAAGGCTCCACCCCATGATCCACTCACCTCCCGCCAGATTCCACCTCCACCATTGGGGATTATAATTGAATAGATTTGGGTGGGGACACAGATCCAAACCATATCACGCATTTCTACGGAGTACCCCGAGAGGTTGCAGCAAAACGCAAAGGCCCTGGGATGGGGCCAGGCCTCATGCCCTCCAGGGCTGGAAGGGAGTCCCAGGAGCTCTACAGCAGAGGAAGGGAGAGATGAATTCAGAGAGGAGGCCGAGACCCAGCACCCATAGGGACAGGCCAGGTACTGAAGACTTGCATTATCAAACAATAACTGTTACTGTGTCTCGCTCACTTTCAACTACCATCCCCACACCCAAAACACGTCATCTCCACATCAGCAAACATTCAGAGCAGTCACTTCTGGGTAACTTTCTCACAGTGTCGCTGTAGCTGAAAGGAAACTCAGCCATCTTCCCTACTTCTGAAGATTGAAGGTAAAAAACTACTACTTCTCCTGTGTCTAAGTGTCTATGAATTTTTGTGACCTTCCAATCCTCCTCAACCTCTTTTTATAACTGGACATAAAAAGGCACATAACTGTGAACACCAGACAAGAAGGAAGGACGTGGGGACAGGGGAGAAGAAAATTGCAAATGTTAGTCATATTCTTTCAGGAAAGCCTGCGTTCCAATGTGAACTTAATTTTTATATTTTTCAGATGCTGGTTAACATGTAGGAGTTAAAAAGAGATAAAGATTCAATGCATAAAGCAAGAAGGACAGCTGGTGAGGGAGTAGGGAAGCCAGGAGGAAGCAGTGTCCAGCAAACTAAGGGAAAAAATAGACAAAGTGTCAGTAATTGTATTCACTGCTAACTGGTTAAGATGGAATTTATTTTAAAAATTGATGTTATTAGTGACTACAAAAACCAGCTTTACTGAAGTGAGTTCAGGAGACAATGACATGAAAGAAACTGAAAATAGCAAAAATAGAAAGCGATGTTTTAAATATAAGTGTAGCATCTCCTTTAATTATGTCTCAAAAATGGGCGGGTTGTAAATGGAAGAGGCTGAATATCGACAATTGTAGAAGCTGGTGATGGGTACGTGAATTAATTATACTAGAGTCTCTGAGAAAAGCTTATTTTTTTTTTAAAGCACATTTTAAGAAGTAATAAATGGGCTGGGTCATATGAACATCAAATGAATGGAAGTTTTTTTTTTTTTAACCTAAATTCATCTTTTTTGAATTAAATCTCAATAGATGCTGTATATGAAATTTCAGTTTATGGTATAAATCAGAGGCTTCCTATTCTATAGGAAAGATTCATGCTCCTTTCTGAAATTCACTACAATCCTCTCAGTGATTTCTAGGAAAGAACAGAGAAGAGAGAAGAGGTAGACATCAGAATGTAAAGAGGCAATACTGTGTAGAAATGAAAAAACAAAAAAAAATCTATTTTCCCAGGCTACAGAAATCTGCTTTTGATGAAGAATCTCAGAAGACGCTGATGGCGCTAGAAGAAAAATGTCCCCACCTGAGCATTTCACATGAACCTTGGATTGAGGAGGAATACAGGATCAGGGGTGTGATCCCCTGATGGGGAGCGCCCTGCAGTAGTCTTCTCACAAAGGCTTTCCTTGACCATAATGGGCACTTCTCCTGGCGCCTCTGTCCTGTAATTGCATGTCACGGCAGCAGGGCTGTGATTTCAGGGCTATTCCCTGACGGGGTTCTAGCAGTATGATCATGGAGTGTGATTCAGTAGGTATGTGCTGATTGTCTTGTCCTAGGTCCTATATTCCCTTATCTTTAGAAATCCCATCCTACTTTGTGATACTTAGAAAAACAAGTATGTTAAACGAGTGCTAAATGCTCTGGGAAGCATGGCTTTATTTTCTTAGCAGATGTCCTGGTGTGTAGGAGCACGGATTTGCAGGCACCACAATCCTGATACTTCTGACATAGAAGTGACGCTAGAATATGTCTGTAGATTGTATTACGAGCACCCAAACTTTCTAGTTTGTCCAGATTTAGATTTGATTAATTTTCTTGTCCAATAAAAAAGCATTTCCAAATCTCTCCTTTTCGTATGTGACACTCCAATAGATTTTTCTAAAAAGTCAGTGTTATTCAAATGTATCTACACTGTTTATATATTTTAAAACACAATATTAAACACCTCACTGATGTAATTAAACATTCCCTAGTTCTCTACGGTAAATTGCTCATGCCTTATTGGCCTGGTCTAACATTATATATATATATATATATATTTTTTTTTTCAGACGAAATGACTCTGTCCCCTAGGCTGGAGTGCAGTGGCACAATCTCAGCTGTCTGCAACCTCTGCCTCGGCCTCCCAAGTAGCTGGGATTACAGGCACTCACCACTATACCCAGCTAATTTTTTTGTATTTTTAGTAGAAACGGGGTTTCACTATGTTGGTCAGGCTGGTCTCGAACTCCCAACCTCAGGTGATCCACCAGCCTCCGCCTCCCAAAGTGCTGGGATTACAGGCGTGAGCCACAGCACCCAGCCTAAAATTTTTATTAGCGTGCAAAAGGTGATACAGGAGTTGGATTACATATGAATTTTCATTAGACTGAAATATAATCTGATTCTCCTGAGAATGAGAAATGGCTGTGGACCTACTCTTGGCTCCATGGCACATTTGTGGATTGTTTGGATACTTGGGAGGCTCAATTTTCTAGAGCCTTCGGTGGAGAGTGCTCACACTTTTTGCTTTAACTTTACTTCCATGTTTTATGTTAAGCAATTATAAACGTTTTTGCCAAATTTTCTATTTGCTTTTGGCCTTTTCCCACAATGTTAAAGAATGCTGGCAAAATCTTTCTTCTATGTTTCCTTCCCCTAATATCAGCCCATGTGACCAGGAATGCTGCTTCCATTCAGGAATAAAGGGGGAGAGCCTGGTGGGCCAAAGACAGACAGGGAAACAGGGCTGTATGGAAACACGGAAAAAAATTAGTCTCCAGCAGAGTCCTGTAGATATTAGGGAAACATGAGGTCTGAGATGACATAGAAAAGCTTCAAATGGGATGTCTTCCAGACTACTCAGACCTGGGGCAATAAACAACCAGAGCGGTGTAACTTAAAGTCATGGGGAAGACCAGACTCTGGCTCCTACACACATGCTCTGTATCAGCAGGCTTCCAGTGCCAGCGTGATTTTAGAGAAGGGAAAGGGCCGGGCATGGTGGCTCACCTGTCAGGAGTTGGAGACCAGCCTGGCCAACATGGTGAAACCTGTCTCTACTAAAAATACAAAAATTAACCAGGCATGACGGTGGGTGCCTGTAATTCCAGCTACTTGGGAGGCAAGAGAATTGCTTGAACCTCGAAGGCAGAGGTTGCAGTGAGCGGAGATGGCCCCACTGCACTCCAGCCTGGGTGACAGAGAGACTCTCTCAAAAAAAAAAAGGCATTGAAGAAAATGCCCAATTGTAAATAAAAAAGGGGAGCCCATACCCACTGCTGAGTGCCCCTTCCACTCTGATGACAACATCGATTCTGAACTTAGATTCTCCTGCAGGGAGCACAGAAAACTGCCTCTGTTCAGCTGCTTTTTACCATCCTCTCACTAAATTGCTGAAAGTTGTCATTCCTCACCAGAAGGGGCTGAGGGGGATTTTCACTGGGGATACATTTTGCTCCTCACTAAATATTCTCCAGACTCTCCCTACTGACAATGTCATGGAACCTACAGATGACATGATAATGGCCTCTCTGTGGGGAGATCAGCTCCGGGAGCCCTGTCCCTATAACTAGGGACTCAGGTGTGCCTGCTCATCCTGACCGACACTTCCCTGCACAGAGCTCTGGAGCTAAGAGGAGCCAGGTGGGTGCTTCCTTATGTTCAGTCTCAGGGAAGAAGACAGGACATGAGTATTATCCCACCAGAGAGGCACACAGCACTGTGGCTGTGAAGTCACATTGTTCAGAGTGGATGACAACTCCGCTTCACGCTGACATTCCAGCATGCTCAGGCTGGACAGATGTGGGTGGCCATCTGCAGGGGAGTGTCTCAGGTAGGACCTCAAGTGAGGGTCACTCCAGATCCCTGAGTCCTAGAGACCCTGTCAAAGACAGAAAGAAGGGCAGGGTCTTTTTGGAGTCTGAAGCAAACTTTGGATGACCAGACCCACTGAGCTCCTCAACCATGTACACAAGAATCTGCTCATTTTCTCAGACCCAATAGATTTAGACTTGGGCATGAATACAACAGAAAAAATTGAAGTGCAGGGTGTTAAACCTTAAATACCCTAAAACAAAATTAGGTCGAGTGACACATGCATACATGTACAAAGAGAAATCCATAGAAACAGTCTACGGTACATTACGGCGTGATGGGCATTTCTTCTTTCTCACATCCCACTGCAGTAGGATGCAAGCATCTCCGTATTTCTGCAAAGACTTCTGGGATGCTTTTCTGTGTTTTCTACACTGCGTGTCTGTGTGGTGCATGTGTCTGTGTGTGTGCTTTAAGTGAACAAAAAGCTCTATACTTCCTTAACATGATGAAGCAATGAGAGAAAAAAATTAGAAGTCTAGTTAGCATTGAGACTTTATACAAGTGTGACATTTCTACAGTAAATTGCTCATGCCTTATTGGCCTGGCCTAAAATTTTTATTACCAAATGTAAAAGCAACGTGATACAGAAGCTGGATTATATAATACCAGCTTAAATTAGATTGAAATATAATCTCAGATTCTTCTGAGAATGGGAAATTGTGGCTCTACTCTCAGACCCCTCGGCAAACTCCTGGATTCTTTGGGTACTCGGGAAGCCTTGGTTCTCATTACTGGGATTTTAAGAAGTAAAAGGTGGGAACAGCGGGTCAGATGCAGAAGTACTGGCAAATGTCAAGATAGGGGATTTACTATTTATGCTGAAAAATGAAATATTTCCAATGTTCATATCCAAGAAAATCCAATTCAGGTAATTTGTTATTTTCTACCAAGATTGCCCGAGTATCCTCTCTGTTTAGGCTTTCAATACAGGTAAGGGCTAAGTAACCAAAACAAGTAAAAGCACTGAGAGCAGTTGGTAATCAAAAAAATAAAAAATCATCATCTACCATGATGACAGTTTCTGCTATGACTGAGTACTAACTTTGTTCCAGCCATTGGGATCAACAATTCACATGAAAGTCACATTGTATGTTCACACCTGTCTTATGATCTTATTATATACGTCTGTTATATTAGTACATGCTTTTTTTCTTTTGAGACGGAGTCTCGCTCTGTCACCCAGGCTGGAATGCAGTGGTAAGATCTCGGCTCATGGCAACCTCTGCCTCCCAGGGTCAGGTGATTCTCCTATCTCAGTCTCCAGAGTAGCTGAGATTACAGGCGCCCACCACCACCACGCCCGGCTAATTTTTTGTATTTTTTTTTTTTTAGCAGAGATAGGGTTTCAGCATGTTGGCCAGGATGGTGTTGAACTCCTGAGCTCAAGTGATTCACCCACCTCGGCCTCCCAAAGCGCTGGGATGACAGGCATGAGCCACTGCACCCGGCCTCATGCTTTACTTTTTAAATGAGAAAACAGAGACACAGGATGGGAAAAAGAAAACCCATGCTGGACTCAGCTAATAAGTGAATGATCCTGGTACACAATGGGAGCTTTCTGGTTACAGAGGCTGGAATCTCTCTGCTCTACACTCTGCTCTGAGGCTTCCAACCCGAGGGGGAAGGTCTGAGGGCTGAAGGGGGTGTCCTAATGTCTCTGCACTACTCACCGGGGAGTCAGGAACCAGACCCAGAGCTGGTGAATGCACAGCTGGTGGGAATAAGCTCTCTGCTGTCTGCCTCCTGTGTTATCTGCACAGTGTTTCACAACATGGAGAGTTTTCCTAAGAGGAAGGAGTTTTGGTGACACTGGGGTTGTGTTCCAACTTCCCACTTCCCTTCTGTACGTGACACTGGCTTCTGAATCATATGTGGATCTTTAAGATGATTGCCTCTGGAAGACATTGCTCCTTTAACCAGAAGGTGCCAATCTTTGTGTTGTATCTCACATAATCTTGTTCTTCAGTCGTGAGTGCTCTAATCAAACCTCTATGTGATACTCCTACGCGCTGTGAGCGATTCTGACCGAGGTAAATAGTCTGACTCTCATTTGTAAAATCTTGAACTAATGAAGATTTAAAATAATCTGTGAGCACAATGGGTCTAATGATCACGTTTATTTTTGGAGTGAGTTGAAGAGGACTGGAGACTACTCAGGAAAAACTCTCCAGGACCTGGTTTCTCAGCAAGGTAAGATCAGTGGAATTATTAATAATTATTTGGCTGGGTGGTGGCTCACGCCTGTAATCCCAGCACTTTGGGAGGACGAGGTGGGTGGATCACTTGAGATCAAGAGTTAGAGACCCCTGGTCAACATGGCAAAACCCTCATTTCTACTAAAAATATAAAAATTAGCCTGTCATGGTGGCATGCGCCTATAATCCTAGCACTCTGGGAGGTCGAGGCAGGTGGAATGCCTGAGCTCAGGAGTTAAGAGACCAGCCTGGGCAACACGGTGGAAGCCCATCTCTACCAAAAATTAAAGAACTGAGCTGGGCGTGGTGGTGCATGCCTGTAATCCCAGCTACTTGGAAGGCTGAGGTACAATAGCTTGAACCAGGGAGACAGAGGTTGCAGTGAGCCAAGATCGTGCCATTGCACTCCAATCACGGCAACAGAGCAAGACCCTGTCTCAAAAAAAAAAAAATTATTTTTCAACAGGGATATTTTACCTACTAAATACAATATCCGAGGACATTTTAGGGTTATCTCATGTATTCAGAGGGCTAATGATGTTTACATGTATTTTGTATCCAGTTACTCCAATAAATCATGTTGAGTTCTTAGGAGTTCATCATTAATGACTTTGTAATTTTAACAAGTTAGATAATCCTATGATGTGAACATGATTCTGCAGTTTTTCATTTCATTCTCTTAAGTTAATGCATTGATATGACAGACAGGACGCTCATGAATTCCAAGTGTGGCACACTGCATCCTTATTTTTCTTTTTCCAGGCACATCACCTTTGGGAGGAATATTTTTTTCATTGCCTCCTTCACTTACTCATTTATAAAGTAGATATTTATTTCACGTTATGTCACTCCATTGTTGAACAAGACACACATAGCTCCTAAATTCATGGATCATGTTCTGGTGAAGAGTCAGAATGTAAATAAATACAAAAAATTAAGTAGGAATAAATATTAAAAAATATAAAATATGAAATTGGTGTCAGGGACATGTTCTCCAAGTTGAACCTTTTCTCTGGAATATGACAGTATCTGCATTTTCAGGTAAAAAAAAATGCCAAAATTATTTGCTGAGAGCGAAAGCCAAAAAGAGTGTTGATGGCTTCACTGAAAAGCTGGATCGTCACTCCCGGCCACCCAAAAATCCTCCCCATGTCTTTTCAGAACAAGGTCCTAAGAACCATAGCGGACGTGGCCATAAAAACCATCTTTCCCTTCCTGCTTGGGGCTGGGACTCTGGCCAATGTCATTCTGTTCTTCTGTAATGTCTCTCCCACCTTGACTGACCACAGAACGAGGCCCACACACAAGATTCTTGCCCACGTGGCCGTGGCTAATTCCTTGGTTCTTCTCTCCACTGGGATTCCTCACACACTGGTGTCTTTTGTTGTAGGGAATCCCCTGTCCAGTCTTGTGTAAACTCGTGTATTACACCCGCCTGGTGGCTCGCTGCTCCACCCTGTGCTGCACCTGTGTCCTGAGCACCTATTGGTACCTGTCACTCAGCCCTGGGAGCCCAGGGAGGGGGATGCTCAGAGGAAGAGCCCCCAAGGCCATCGGTCCTTTCTGCTGCACCTGCTGGATGTTCAGGGTCTTGTTGAATGTCTATATTCCTCTGAGAGTCACTGGTCCACAGGACACAGACGATGATAATGACACCCAAGGCATTTTGTTCTGCTCATACTTGCATAACACCACAGGCCTAGCCTTCTTGCGGTCAGCACCCGATGCTGTGTTTATTGGCCTCATGGGCTGGGCCAGTGGCTCCATGATTCTTCTCCTGCAGAGACACAGCCAGAGACTGTGGCATCTTCACACCATCAACCGACACCACAAATGCCCGCCTGAGACCAGAGCCACCCACACCGTCCTGATGCTGGTGGTCACCTTTGTCACATTTTACATGCTGAATTCTACGTTTACTTTGTATATCACTGCATTTTTGGATACTCGTCTGTGGTTGATACATGTCTCAGGTGTTTTGAATTCATGTTTTCCCACTGTTTGCCCCTTACTACTCATCCTTAGGGATCCGAGAATGCGTAGGTTCTGCTCTTGAACCGTTGAAAATCAGGGCTGAAATGGTAACTGTAGAAAATAGCTTCCACAATGGCCATAATTCCTCTATTCAATAACCATTTTCCAAGTACCATTTTCTTTTTACATACAATCCACAACAATCTCAATAAACAAATGGGATATTGCTGCTACATGGGGTATATGCCTATGTACAGATGAAATGATGGGCTCAAAAGGAATTCATCACATTTTAAGGAAAGAAGTTTCCTCTTCTGCCAGTGGAGTTCTCTAAAAGAAATCTCTTTTCTTTGGGAGTATATAGTTTCCACAAAGTTTCTCTCAATGTTGGTGTGGCTATTCCTTGACAAATATTGGTACATGATTTAATATGGGTCTGGGTAACTTTTCCTCAGGGGCAGGTAGATATTTCATCTCATAGATGAAGACAAGAAACCTCAAAGATGGAGTGTGTGCTTTTCTACATCATTTTGTATATTTAGCTCACTTGTATTTCTTTTAAAATGTTGTGTTTTGTAGAAAAACAATGGTGTCCAGTAGATTACTTCTCCTTAAAACCTTACAGATTTTCTATATGTGGTTGACCCTTTATGAATGTCATTGGATGGATGGATGATGTAATGTTGAGGCTGCATTAGCAACAAGGCTCTGGTTGCCTCTGCTTTTCTCAGGGTCTCATGCCAGGGTTCACATTATTCACCCCAACAATGGAAGCATCTATGGGTTACCTGGATTTTTATTTTTCATCACTGAAAATAATTAAATTAATAAAATTTAAAATTAAAAGAAATTATTAATTAAAAGAAAATTAATAAAACACTAGGACTGTGTTTTCTATCGGTCCTATCCTATCAGATTTTTTCCCCTTTCTCTTTTTACATCCTTTGGGGATAGTCTGGTATTTCTTAATAGACCACTTTTTTTTTCTTAGCGGTGTTAAGGTGCAAGTCTTTTTAGCAGTTGTTACAACCATTATATTATGGATTCCTGTTACAACTAATTAGAACTACTATTTCCCACCTTCCCGAATATATACATTCATATACACTCCTAAGTACTTTGTGCTATTGTTTCATATGCTTTAATTCTGTATATGTTATAACTCACAATAAATGCTGCTTTTGCCATCAAGAGTCAGCTGTCTCTCACGGAAAATGAGAAATGAAAAGAAAGTATGGATTCCACATGGATCCACGTGGATGCCATTTCTGCTGCTCATGATTCTGATTGTGAGTCTGTTTCCCTGGTACAATTTGCAATCAGAATAAAGTACTTCCTCAAGCTTTTTCAGAGAGCATGCTTGCTAGAGGTAAATTACTCAGTTTTTCATCTCAAAATACCTTTATTTTTTGTATGAAACTGTATAAAATATGTATCTTTAGAAAAATGTATTATGATAAATAATAAAACTATATTAGCAATACCCAACTTAATTTTAAAAATTGGGAAATGAAGTTATTTTGATAATTAATGCAAAATAATCTCAAATATACATATTTTTCTCCCGTAGTTTTCCCAACTGTTAATATTTTACCAATTTTAGCTATCAATATTGTTCTCTGTATATTATCCGATTATCAATCGTGTTTACTTAACTCACTGAAAGCAAGCTGCTTGACATGGTTCTCACCATGTCTAACTCCTCCATGTGGTTTTTCTTACAATAAGATGCTCTCTTACAAAACAACCATACTGTCCTTCAACTCAGACCACCAATTGGATAAAGCCCTACTGCTCAAGCCACAGGCCCAAATCGTGTATTCAACCGACCTAGTAATATCTCCTCTTCCTTTCCGGCCCAGGGAAGAACTGGGAACATGGCCTCTCTTTTCTCCAGGCTCCGGCTGTCTCTCTGTCATCCTCACATCCCTGTCCTTAACACTCTACAGAATGACTTCCTCTGTGTTGGTCTGGTGGTTCCTCAGGAGCAGACTCAGTTTACTCTCCACTGTCAAAGAATTCTGATGTTATCACTCTCATTTCTTTTTTTTTAAAGCTTTTTCATCTATAATCTTTTGTTTGCTATGAATTTAATTACTGAGATCACAATACAATACAGTGATACATTTTCTATTGTATCTTTAATTTTTAAAAATAGATTTAGGCAACAAGGCTCTGCTTGTCTCAGGATCTCATGCCAGGGTTCACATTATTCGCCTTGATGACCTCAGCAGGTTGGCGCCTGCCAAGTCTCTCCAGCTAAATTTACCATTTGGCCTTTGTAACTGATTAGCATATTATGAGTGAGATATCCTCACATTATCCCAATATGCTGTTTCTCATCACACTCAAAGTGACTCACTTAAGACTCTTTTTACAATTCCAATCTGAGTCAACCTACAACAGGATTATTTTCTAATATCAGCCTTCAACATTTATTAGCAGTTGTCTATGGAAGGAAGATGTTTCCCTTCTCCTACATTCATCTATCATCTACCTATGTATCTATACCTATTATCTATTCATTCATCACTTTATATCAAAAGGGCTCCTAGATTTCAGTATGTTTCAATAGGCTGCATTCAGATACAATCATTATCTGTCTTCATTCTCATGGTGTCCTTGATTTGGCCAGTAGGACATAAAGCTCCCATAATTTTAAACAAGACGATGCCTGGATGATCTTAGACTGTTCCAGATGCAGCCCTGATATCAGCTCGTTCACCAAGGAATTTATTCCTTTATTTATTCTCATGGAGATAGGCATTTAGAAACCAAATCTTCTACTAGCTATGTGTCATGCTGTTAGTATGTAGTAGTGTATCCATCACCTGAATAGTGTACACTGTAGCTAGAAGGTCCTTTTAAATCTTTCACCCCCTTCTCACCCTCTCACCCTTCTGAGTCCCCAATGTCTATTATTCCACTGTAGCTGAGACAAACAAATGCAAAAATGTTCATGTGTACCAACAGTTTAGCTTCCAATTATAAATAAGAACATGTAGTATTTGACTGAGTTAGTTCACTTAGGATGATCTCTAGTTCCATCCATGTTGCTGCAAAAGACATGATTTATTATTTTTTATGATTGAGTAGTGTTCCATAGTGTGTGTGTGTATGGCTGAGTAGTATTCCATGTTGTGTGTATACACACACACACACACACACACACATTTTATTTTAATTTTTAGAGACAGGGTCTCATCTGTCACTCAGGGTGGAGTGCGGTGGCATGATCACAGCACACTGCAGCTGCTAACTCCTGGACTCATGTGATCCTCCCGCCTCCGCTTCCCAAGCAGCTGGGACTACAGGCATGTGCCACCACACCTGGCTAATTTTCTGATTTTTTTTTGAGAGAGGGTCTTGCTATGTTGCTCAGCCTGGTCTCAAACTCCCGGCCTTAAGCTATCCTTCCACTTCAGTGTCTCCAAGTGCTGGGATGACAGGCATCAGCCCCTGCACATGGCCTATCATCTCACTTGGCATGTCTATGTGTACCAGTTGCTTAGCGCCCACTGGTAACTGAGCACATTCGTATTTGACTTTGAGTTACTTCACTTAGGACAATGGCCTCCACTTCCATCAATGTTGCCACAAAAAGACAGAATTTCATCCTTTTTTATGGCTGAGTAGTATTCCATGTGTATATACACACCCCATTTTCTTTATCCAGTGTGTATTTTACACTTCTTTATCTGCATCAGTTGACAGACACTGAGGTTGATTCTATGACTTTGTCACTGTCAATAATGGTGTGATAAACATGAGCACAGGTGTCTTTCGGTTTTGTTTTTTTCTTGTATTATTTTTTTTTCTTTTTAAAAATTTTTTTGTGTCTTTTTGATATAATGATTTCTTTTCTTCTGGTTAGTTACCCAGGAGTGGGATTACTGGATGGAATGATTCTTCTATTTTTAGTTTTCTGAGAAATCTCTATACTGTTTTCCAAAGAGGTTGTACTTACATTACATGCATGGTGTATAAGTGCTCCATTTTCTCCACATTCTCACCAACATCTGCTATTTTTTGACATTTTCTTAATAGCCTTCCTTTTTCTATTTTTTTTTTTAGTAGAGGTGGGGTTTCACCATGTTGCCAGATTGGTCTTGAACTCCTGGCCTCAAGTGATCCACCCACCTCAGCCTCCCAAAGTGCTGGGATTACAGGCGTGAGCCACCATGCCCAGCTGGGTAGACTTGTTTTCATTTTACTTGACTGTGTGACTACTAGAAAATAAATCTATAATTATTATACATACATGGGTTACATTAGTTTTCTACTGGACAGTGCTGGACTAGATTCTAAGACCCTTCACTTTTCTGGCTCTCAAAGCTAAATGTTTCATAAAACCTTTAGCAGTATAGTATATCAAAAATACAGGCACACAAAGCAAAAATAAATAACTATGTCAAACTAAAAAGATTCTGCAGAGCAGACTAGCAACAAAATAAAAATATGACCTACAGAATGGAAAAGAACATCTGCAAATAACGTATCTGATATATTAGGTTAATATTCCAAATGTATAAGGAAGTCATACAATTCAATAAGAAAATGTACTCTAAAATTCTGATTTCAACATGGCAGAGGATCTGAGTAGACATTTGTCTGAAGAATACATATGAATGGTGAAAAGGTACTTGAAAAGTTTTCCAACCTCACTATTCATCAGGGAAATACAACCTAAAACCACAATGAGACATTACCTCGCATATGTTAGGATGGTTGTCATCAAAAAGAAAAGAAATGCTGATGAGGGTGTAAAGGGGAGCCCTTGTATGTGGTTGGTGGGAATGTATATTGGTATAATCAGTATAGGAAACAGCAGAGGAATTCCCCTCAAAAATGAAAGTAGAACTATCTATGATCCAGCAATCCCCTTTCTGGGTATATATACCTAAAAATGAAACAGTATGTCAAAGAGATAGGTCTACTCCTGCGTGTACTGCAGCATCAGTAATAACCCAAACAGGGAGACTTCCAAAATGTCTATGGGCAGAACACTAGATAATGAAATTCTTGGATATATATATATATGTATAAAATATGTACTTGTAGTTGAAATATATATTTATATATTATATATAATCATAAATTCTTATAATATATAATTTATATTTGAATGTATAAATTATAATTTGTATTTATATTTATATATAATAAATATAACTTTAAAAATTATATAATTTATGTTTATAAATTTATAAAATACATATATAGTCATATATAATAAACATAATTTAATCATATAATATACAAATATATAAACATATTTATATATATTTCAACTATATAAAATATATATAATTAATATATTATATATAAATATATACATATATTTCAACTACAAAAAGAAGATAATGCTACCATGTGCAACAACATGGATAAACCTTGAGGGCATTATGCTAAGTGGAATAGGTCAAACAGAGCAAGATAAATACTGTATGATCTCACTTATGTGGAATCTAAAAAATTATCGACTCATGGCAACAGGGAATAGAATTAGAATGCTGGATGCTGGCAGAAGATGTAAATTTATGAACAAAACAAAATCCAGAACAGAGCCTTAAAGGTTGAATAAGTCAGTGGCTAAATTCTATTCACCATCTAAGCAAGTCTGCCAAGTTCTGGTTCTTTTAAAGGAACAAAGATTGTCCTTTCTCTAGTCTAAGTATTGGAAATCTAAGTCCTAGCTACTGCTGCCAGCGCTGTCTCAGTGTCCAAAGCTCATACAGCGTGTCTGTCATGGAGATGGCCTCAGATAATACTTGCTGAATTGACAAGCACCTCGTTAGCCAGATGTTACTGTCTCATATCTTTAATTTATAGAAATCTGAATAGTAAATTAAATTCCATAAGCTTTAACTCGCCCCTCCTTAATTAGATTTTCTTCCAGCTTCCAGCTGCTTACAGAGACTACTGAGGTCTACAGTGAGATCCATCTCCAAGGGGCTTTTATTGAGGAGACCCCATTCACCTTTTTCACAGCTGGCCTCTGCCCCTTAATCCAATCAGATTTTGGGTTAATTCCATCATAAGTGAGTTTTTAATTGTTGCTATATGGTTTTTACTACAAGGAAAAAAGGTAATTGTATCTTGAAAGTATTCTTTTTAAAATTAATATAAACAAAGTATTGCTATATTATCATTCTAGATCAAATCTTAAATATGAGGTCTATTGATAAGATGTGGAATCAGGATTCATTAAAATTAAAAAAAATTGGGCACCCTTCATCCTTCTAAAATATA
>PVKP010016750.1:17251-27353 GCA_004027715.1 Plecturocebus donacophilus
TTTTTTTTTTTTTTTTTTGAGACGGAGTCTCGCTCTATCGCCAGGCTGGAGTGCAGTGATGCGATCCCGGCTCACTGCAACTTCCGTTTTTCCGGTTTCAAGCAATTCTCCTGCCTCAGCCTCCCGAGTAGCTGGGACTACAGGCACGCACCACCACGTCCGGCTAATTTTTTGTACTTTAGTAGAGACGGGGTTTCACTGTGTTGGCCAGGATGGTCTCGATCTCTTGACCTCGTGATCCACCCGCCTCGGACTCCCAAAGTGCTGGGATTACAGGCGTGAGCCACCGCGCCCGGCCCTCATAAATTCTCTTTTTATAATAACCTTATCAGGACCTACATAAACCATTTACAATATACTTGGACTTTTGCAGTTTTTCTTTTTTCTTTATTTTAGGTCCAAGGGGTACATGTACAGTTTTGTTACATGGATAAATTTTGTGTTGCAGGGGTTTGATGTACAGTATATTTCATTGCCAAGGTAATGAGGATAGTACCTGACAGGTAGTTTTTCAATCCTCACCCACCTCCCACTCTCTACCTTCGAGTAGGCCCCAGTGTCTATTGTCCCCTTCTTTGGGTCCATGTATACTCAATGTTTTGCTCTCACTTATAAGTGATAACATGTGGTATTTGGTTTTTTGTTCCTGCATTAATTTGCTTAGGATAATCGCCTCCATCACCACCTACGTTGCTGCAAAGGACAGGATTTCATTCTTTTTATGGTTGCATAGTATTCCATGATGTTTATGTACCATATTGTCTTTATGCAGTCCACCACTGATGAACATTTAGGTTGATTCCATTTTTTGCTATTGCGAATAGTTCAGTGATGAACATATGTGTGCATGTGTCTTTATGGTACAACTACTTATATTCTACTGGATATATACATAGTAATGGGATTGCTGGGTCAAATGGTACTTCTATTTTAAGTGCTTTGAGAAATCTGCAAATTGCATACTTTTTTCTTCACAAAGCTTTATTTCTCAACAATGTGAGGATTCCTCTTTATAAATTTGGTAAAGGAATCTCAAAACTCTTGCCTCATAGCCAGTTCAAGTCCTTTTTTATTATAGTATCCAAAATAAAAATATTTTAAGAATCTTACTATTTCTCACACATCACCACATATAGAAAGAGATTCATTTCTGCTTTCAAAAAATGTGCAAAAGTGTTCTTGATGGTATTACATGAGTCACAAATTATCAGGATTTGAGGAGTGAGAATGCAAAATTAGGTGATTGCAAGTAGGGGTGGAAGAAATTTGATTACTTTCAGGTAATTAAATTCCATAGTCTTTCACTGACTCATTTTTACAGTGCATGTTTGTTAGCTTTTACTCAATAGTCTTATCATTCCATATCTAAAGCCAAAGCCCAGTCCCAGCTCTCAATTCCTTCTGTCTCATGAAGTCAAACTGGGTCACAATTTACAGTGGTCTATTTTGATGCAGATGGGAACTGTGAAAAGAGCCTGACGTGGGTCAGTGTAGGTGTGATGAGGAACAGTACAGGAGGGCATTCTCTGGATGGCTCCGCCTTGAAACACTAATCAATTGCAAAGTCCACATGGTAGATTTAAAATGGAGAAACGTGGCATATACCAGCCTGATGAGGTCATCAAGGTGAGCATCCTCAACTCTAGGGTAGATAGACAGAGCGTGGAGCTTGGTGCGAGGCACTGAGAGGAGCTCAGCTTTGTTTCAGGTCCACTGGCCAAGAAAGTGTAAACTGATTTCTGCTCTCAAAAACTCATCTGGCAGAGCAGGGAAGGGCCATTCTACAGAATGCTGAGGACACGGAAGACAAAGAATGACAGAGGAAAAGTTTGGGATTGGAAAAGGAGGAAGAAGCATGACAATAAAATCTGGTGATTGAGCTGGAAACTTTGAAGAAGGCCTGTTGATTGAGCAATAGTGTGTGGTATTAACAATGGTTCTCTGAATAGAAGAGAAGGTGAGTTTCGCATGGCATATAGGATAGTCTCTTTGTTATAGGGAAAAATCACACTATAGAATGTGGTAGTGTGCACCGTGTCTACACACTGCTCTCAAGTGGTTCACAAAAAGATTTGTGATCTTGGGATAATATACAGAGCAATGAGGTAATAGAACAAATGTAAAAATGGAGACAAATCACCTATAGGATGCCAGACCTCCAAAAATGCTAAAGGAGGTTCTTCATGCTGAAGGCAAATTGTACCAGAGGGAAGCACATTTACAGTGAAGAATCATGACCAACAAAAAGGGCAACCATGTGGATACATGTGTAATCTGTACATTATTTTAAAATTTTATTTTCTGTAAGACATGACTTGCTCATGATAGCAAGAAGTCATCCCATTTGCTGGGCGCGGTGGCTCACGCCTGTAATCCCAGCACTTTGGGAGGCCGAAGTGGGCAGATCATGAGGTCAGGAGTTTGAGACCAGCCTGGCCAACATGGTGAAACCCATCTCTACTAAAAATCCAAAAATTAGCTGGGCGTGGTGGCGGGCACCTGTAACCCCAGTAGAGGCTGAGGCAGGAGAATAACTTGAACCCAGGAGGGGGAGGTTGCAGTGAGCTGAGACTGTGCCATTGCACTGCGGCCTGGGTGATAGAGCCAGACTCTGTCTTGAAAAAAAAGAAAAAGAAAAAAAAAACTTCTCACATTTATTGTGGATTATAACACATATAGAATTAAAATATATAAAACAAAATATAGCATGTTAGATACATAGATTTATCTATTTATTATTTAGTTTTGAGACAGGGCCTCACTCTTGCTCAGGCTGGAGTGTAGTTGTGCGATCATGGCTCACTGCAGCCTCAATCTCCCTCAGCTCAGTGATCCTCCTACGTCAGCCTCCTGAGTAGCTGAGACTACAGGCAATCACCACCACACCCAGGTAATTTTTGTATTTTCTTTGTACAGGTGGGGTTTTGCCACATTGCCTAGGCTAGTCTCTAACTCCTGAGTTCAACTGATCTGCCCACCTTGGCCTCCCAAAGTGCTGGAATTATAGGCGTGAGCCACTGCACTCATCCTGAGCATATACAGATTTATATTACTTTAAGGTTTGTTCATATATATTCTGTGAAACAGTCAACAGTAGTTGTCACTAGACTATAACACTTTAGAAATCCACAGTAAATGGCTATAGCAACCACAAAAGAAATAGTTATACCTTAACACCATTAATTTAAAAATAAAACATTAAAAATACCAGACTGTCCCAAAAAAAGGCAAAAGAAAATACAAACAGCAGAATGAACAAATAGAAAACAGGGCCCCCAGCTTCAATTTTCAATGATGGAAAGTAAAAGCCCATGAAAAACAAGTTCATGGATGGAAGCTTCCATACCCTTCTTAGTATGACTTCATCCATCCAAGCAAAAGTTCCTGAAGGCCGGCTGTGAAAGCAAACTTCCTGGTTTTGAGAAGTGATCCATTAGACAACACTTTCCCTGTTTAGCACTCTAGCATTTGGAGAAATATACATGAAATCAAACACAAAATAACATAGGAAAAAATATTTTCCAATTTTGAGGTATCTTATGATCCTCTGTGAAATAAAATCTCTCCCTCCTCTGGAGTAAATTAATGTGGACCAATTCACGACTGTATACCAGTACGTAGCAGGCATTAACTATATCCACATTGAGATCAAGTTGGTTAAAATTCTTTAATCCTTCTTTAGAAAAGAGATTTCTTTTAGATGGTTCCACTGGCTGAAGAGCAACTCACTTCCTCAAGATGTCATGCATCTGTTTTGAGCTTATAATTTAATCTACGGACAGTGTGATTCCCTAGTGAAGCACCAGTATCAAACTGACCAGCTAAGGTCATTGTAGTGATCATCTACAAACTTAGTCCTCAATACATGGTTTCTGAATACAGTACTTGTGGTTATGATTGAATCTATCTTTTATACATTTACCCTGTCTACAGTGATTCTTACCAATGCAAGAGCAGAAATTGGAAGGCCTAGGATCCCTAAGGATCAAAAGGAAGGGGGAAACAGTGGGGAAACTTGAAGTCAAAAATACCAGAAATAAGCATCAACCATAGATGAAAACCTTCAAAAGCAATGATATAAAAAGCATAAACAGATTGCACAATGTAAATGATGACAAAGGTGACCATCAGCATTAGGACGGTGTGGGTGGCTCTAGTCTCCAGGGAGCATTTGTTGTAGTTTCTGGTGGTGTGAATATGCTGTAGTCTCTGGTGGTGTCTCTGCAGGAGAAGTACCATGGAGCCACTGGTCCAGACCATCAGGCCAATAAATATCGCATCATGGGCGGACCTCAAGGAGACCATGCCCACAGTGGGACTCGAGAATGAACAGAACCACCTGCCTTCAGGGTCAGTACTATTGTGTGTGCCCTGGGGACCAGTGACTTTCATAGGAATATAGATAATATTTAAGACACCAAACACCCAGCAGGTACCGCAGGAAGGACCAATGGCCTTGGGGGTTCTTCCTCTAAACATCACCCTCCCTGGGCTCCCAGGGCTAAGAGTGAGGTACCGATAGGTGCTCAGGACACAGGTGCAGCTCAGGGTGGTGCTGCGAGCCACCAGGAGGATGAAATAAACACTTTTACACCCAAGACTGGACAGGGATTTCCTTGGCAAGAAAGTAACCATCATATGGGGGATCCCAGTGGAAAGAAGAACCAAGGAGTTGGCCACAGCCAAGTGGGTGAGAATCGCATGGGTGGGCCGCAGTGTGTGGCCGAGCAAGATTGGCCAGACATGACGGAGGAACAGAATGACATTGGCCAGATTCTCAAATTCAATCTGGAAAACAAAGATGGTTTTCATGGCCACTTCCCCTGGTGTTCTGAGGACACTGTTCCAAAAAGTCATGGAGAGGACTTCTGAGCAGCCTGGAGTGACGAGCTGTCTGTACCAGCGGTGACGAGGTTCTTTTTCTTTATCTGACTGGTAAAAGAATTCTGGGCTTTTTGTTTTCCTGAAAACAGAGATACTGTCATATTCCACAAGAGGGGCTCCACCTGGAGATTACACCACTGACGCCAATTACATTTCACAATTATAATTTCGTATTTATTGCTATTTACTTCCATAATTTGGCATCTAACCAGAAGGTGAACTTAGGAACCATATCTGTTGTTCAATTATATGACAATGTAAGTTTTCAATATACATGTACTTTGTAAATATGTATCGAATAAGTGAAAGCTGACCAAGACAAGAAGGCACTGCACTGTTAGAATTCACGATTGTTCTGCCTGCCGTTAAGAGTGCATTACCAGTAAAATGAAGAATTCAAGTTAATATCCTAATAACAAAAGTATCTGCCTAAAGAAAATAGTTCTCAGCAAACTAGCACAAGAACAGAAAACCAAACACCGTGTGTTCTCACTCCTAAGTGGGAGCTGAACAGTGAGAACACATGGACGCAGGGAGGGGAACATCACACACTGGGGGCTGTCAGAGGGTCAGGGGTTAGGGGAGGGACAGCATTAGGAGAAATACCTAATGTAGATGACGGGGTGATGGATGCAGCCAATCACCATGTCACGTGTATAGCTATGTAACAAACCTCCATGTTCTGCACATGTACCCCAGAACTTAAAGTATAATTAAATAGCCAGAAAAATCAACTGTCAGCTTTTGCAAACTTTTAACATTAAGTATAGTGACAGAACCACAACAACAAAACCTTAAAAAAGTCAGTAGTCCTCTGAAGACACAGATAATCCTTAAATGTCTTCAGATATTTGAGTGTAGGAAAATCACCAGGGGGCAAGACTTGTAGTTGTTAATAGCATTCCAGATATTAACTTGGAATGGTGAGAAGTGAGACCCTAGAGCACTTTTCCTGAGTGGTCTCCAGCCATCCTTGGTTCATCCCAACTACTAACTAAATCACACGACAATTAGACCCACTGCACAGACTGTTTTAAAACGTACTTTTTGAGTAAATGCCTGTATGTTGTCTGACTACTGGCTTCTAAATTTTTCCAAAGAACAATCAGGCTGAGTACCTGAGCTCGAATTCCCCAGAGTGCACTGGGGTGTTACATTAAAGCCAAGTTTGACCTGAACCCTTAGGAGCAGGAAAATGTACAGGTCACATATGGCAGGCTTCCAAATTAACCAACTGGGGAAGGTCTTAGGATGGGTGGCTTATGGCCCACCCCTGAGCAAAGAATATTCTAATGAGTCCTCAAATCTTACCGTGAGTTGCTTAAACTATCGACCTGCTGATTAATATGTAACCTACTGACATCAAAAAGGGCATTGGCTTGTCTCTGAATTGTAACATTCTGCTGATCTATTTGTAAATCATGATTTTTTTACTGTCTTGCACACAGAGCATTCTCGCCTGTAAGCTGTAATCTGTAGCCAGTGACTGTAACCTCTGTACTTCACCCTCCAATGAAGAAGCATGACTCTGGTACAAGGAGTCCTCCCCGCTTCTCCTAAACCTTCCCATGAAAGCCTTCCCCCTTGCAGCAGACCCTGGAACACGCCCAACTTTGCTGCTGTGTCTTCCCAGGTCCATCCTCATATTTCTTTTCCAGTAAACCTTTACCAGATTATTTCTCCCTCAACAGCCTTAATTTCAGTCAATATTTAAAAAGCTCTATGAGGTAAGGCACAAAGACTGACATATTCTCGTAAAAAAATTAAGATCTTTCAGAAGCAATCATCTTAGTGATTACTGTAGGATTCAGAAGTCATTTGCATGTACAGAGGTGGGAAATGAGCTCTATGCAAAAGTCCCGAGTTAACAGCAGTCTGCCCTCTTCAGGAATATCAGGACCATCTTATGAAACCACCAAGAGGGTGGTGCAGGAAGGGGCACAGTGAGCAGCTAGTTTATTACCGTCAACTTTGGATTCACAGGATCTGAGTCCAGTCCTGACACCCTGCTTGCTCTCTGCTGCTGAGACACTGGATCTTGCTTTTGAGCTGGCAAAACCTGTTTCCTTATTATATTAACGGGCTAAAAAAAGATCTGAGGTTAGAGGCAGAAGAGTAGTTTGTTAGGATTCCAGCCTCTAGAGCCAGACAGCTCTCAGTTGGTGTCAAAGCACCCGTTTAGTAGCTTAGGGCAACCTGGGTTCTTCTATTCACTAATCCGTGCCTCTGTTTTCTCATTTTTAAAAAGTAATGTATGCACAAATTAAAAATATAGGTCATAAAAATGGTCTGAACAATGACACTGCTTTCATGTTGATCATGGATCAGAAATGGCTGGAACAATGTAAATTCTTTTTTAGTATAGTAGAAACTATGGTTATTGCAGATAATATTTTTGTCCTTGACTCCTCCTTAGAAAATAGTTTTTCTCATTTTTAATTTTTGTCTTGTTTCTCTTACTGCCATGAGTTCTGCTTTTTAATATTCACTAGGAGAGATTACAGAAAATATGAACCACATACATGCACAATATAAAAAAACACAGAAAAATAACCCAGAAAATCTCTGCGACAATCTTAGGACAACTGCAGCAAACCGGAGTGTGACTGGAGAAGGTAAAACGGCGTTAGTATGCTGCAGTTTGATTCTCTCTATATTTCTGTGTGTGTGACACCAGATCTCATTTTATGTTTCAGATTTTTAAAACTTGAATCCACCCCCAGCACATCAACTTGCCCACTTATATTCACAGGCTACACTAATTCGTTAGTCTCACCTGGTGAGGTGCTCCACGCCTCTGGAAATCCAAGGCTTGCCTCAGACTCCAAGACCTCATCCCTCATTCTCTCCTTGACAGGGTCTCCAAGACACAGGGATTTGCAGGGACCCTCAGCAGGTGGTCCCACCTGAGACGGCCCCAGCCCACGCTCACCCTGCAGCCGCCCAGCCAGAGTATGGAGGGGCTGCTCAGGGTGTGGAAGCTGGCACCTGTCCTGCTCCGTGCTGGTGCACAACCTCCGCTCTAAGCTCCTGTCCCGGTGGAGACTGCTGTGCTCTTTCCTGCCTTGAGCATCAGGAAGACTCACCTGGCTGTCTTGGCTGCAGAGCTCTATGCAGGGAGGTGTCAGGCAGGACAAGTCCCTAGTTATAGGCACAGGGCTCCTGGACCTGATCTCCCCACAGAGATGCTATTATCATGTCACCTGGAAAATCCGTGACATCATCTGTGTGGAGAGGCTGAAGCGCCTCCACGAAGAACAAAATCTAACCCCAGTGCCATTCAGTACCAGCAACTTCTAGGGATTAATAACGACTTTTCACAACTAGGGGCAATACGCTCATGAGCAGCTCAGTAGAAGGCAGAGAAAGTTTTTTCTATTCCCTGTGGGAGAAGCTAAATTCAGAATCTGTCTTCATAGGGGTGGAAGGGACACTCAGGAGTGGGTCACAGACAAATGCATTTCCAGCTGGGGGCATTTTTCCCTCAATGCTGCTTCCCTTTTCCAAAATCACGCTGGCACCTCAAATCCTTCCACACTGAACTTCTCCATATGATCTGGAGTCTGGTCTTTCCTACAAAGTTAAATTCCGTAACGCCTGCTACACATGCACCTGATCTCTTCAGCCTAGTAAATAAGCCACACAAACGCACTGTTTCTCTCCCCAGAAGCTGCTGGCCTTCCCAGGCAGGGAGATTACAGTTTGCTTCTCAAGAAACCCAAAGAGCCCAAATTTCTTGTGTCTGTTATTGGACTACCAGACTCCGAGTAGCAGATGTTCCCTGTTTTCTGAAGGACTTGCACTAGGAAGAAGACATCTAAGTCATACACACAGGGATGAAGGAAAAGCATGAAATAGGAAATACAGGTTCAGGACAGCTGATGAGGTCCAGCTGGGGCCCTCTTCCACGGAGAGGATCCAAAATACGCAGTAGATATTGACACTTTAAATCGATTGTCTGAGAAGGAACACCAGAATTCAACAGAGGCCATGGGAGACTCTGAGGGCGCAGAAACGGGGAAGCAGGGATGCCTGCTCAGACAGGATCCCTGGGAGCTAGGAGTGGCCCCCAGGCCTGAACCCGTGGAAGGAATAAGTTACAGACCCTCAAGGCTCCACATTCCCACCATGGACCTTTACAATCCTAGGTACAGGAGAGCCCTCGACCCCTGCAGGCCTCCAGACTGGCATAGGAGCTGCCTCGAGGTCACACCGAGGTACAGCTGGAACTCACGTGGAGCCCCACGGGCTTCCCAGAGTGGGCAGCGGCTGCAGGGCGCCATTCTCAGTATCCCTCCCCCAAGGCTCTGCGTCCTGCCCCGAGGCCGCCACTGCACTGCAGGCAGGAAAGGCGAGAGGAGGCTGGGTGCTCTCCTGTGCCCCAGCGGCAGGTGCCACCAGTGCTGCTGCAGAACCGAGAAGCCATCAGACCACGCGCCCCACACCTGCCAGCCTCTCCTGCAGCCGTCTGCCTGGCCGTGCCTATGGAGAGGGGCTTGCCCTTCCCAGAAGCAGGTGCGCAGCTCAGCCAGCCTAGCCCCGTCACAGCCAGCGCGAGTCTAGGGAGCCCGAGGACCAGTCCCGCGGCCTAATCCCACTCCCCAGGCCTCCAGCTCGCCGTCCAGGAGCACGGGGATGAGACTGAGGCTCTGACTGGAGGAGACGGGCCCCAGGGGTCAGATCTGAGAGGAGAGCGCAGGGTGGAGCTGGGGGCCCTTCTGTCCTGGACTCTGACCTGAAGACGGCGGCCTGGGAGCCCCCGTTTCCGCCCCAGGCAGGGAGTGCGGCGCAGCTTCAGGAACCGAACGCAGATGCCGGGGCTGGGTGGGCTGTCTGCTGCCAGGCCAGACCCCCGAGGGAAACCCATCGACTCCGGGCCCGGGGAGAGCTGGCGGGTCCCACCGACACCAGCGGGGCTGCGGGGTGCAGCTGCCCTCTCCCCTCTGGGGCGCTTTGGGGCAGTGAAGAGGCCCCACCCTTCCCTGGAAAAGTGTCCCAGGGCCCTGGGACCTTTGGGGTAGCACTTACCGCCTGGCTGTCAGACGCGAAACAGAAGACCCCGAGAGCTCCACGCACTGCCCTTTGCCTGGGACATCCGGGGCTTCTCTTGATTAAAAAAGGCCACACGTGAATCCCACAGCCACCACCGAGCTGCTTCCGGCCAGCGCCTCCTACTGGCCTGGAGGTCAGCCTGCCTGGCTCCTTTCTACCGGAGCCA
>PVKP010016750.1:27453-47654 GCA_004027715.1 Plecturocebus donacophilus
TGCCTGGCCCCTTTCTACTGGAGCCGAGGCAACTGCTCGCTGCCAGGTCAGCTCCCATGCACAAGCGCCGCCTGCTGGCCTGGAGGTCAGCCTGCCTGGCCCCTTTCTACCGGAGCCAAGGCAATTGCAGGGTGCTGGTTCAGCTCCCATGCACAAGCTTCACCTGCCGTCTGGGAGGTCAATCTGCCCGGCCCCTTTCTACAGAAGTCGAGGCAATTGCCGCGTGCTAGGTCAGCTCCTATGCACAAGCTCCACGTGCTCACTGAGAGGTCAACGTGCCTGGCCCCTTTTACGGGGTCGGATACAATTGTATGGTGCAAGGCCATTTCCTACCCACAAGCTTCACCTGCCGTCTGGGAGGTCAACCTGCCCGGCCCCTTTCTGGAGGAGCAGAGGCAATTGCACGGTGCTAGGTCAGCTCTTATCCACGGGCTCCACCTGCTGGCTGGCAGGTTGAATTGCACAAACTCATAAAACACCCACTGACAGTCCACAGCACTGGGGCATGAGAGAAGCTTCCAGAGAGCTCGACCTTCTCAGTCCTGCAGGAGGCAGTGAGCCTGCTCACACGCCCAGTACAACCTGTGCATAATCAGCATTTGAGAAAACCACCGCACCAAGACTATCTATAAGCAGGAGGCTGTGCCTGAAAGCACTCAGAAGTGAAGCCAGAGGACACCACCTAACAGGCACCAGTCACACCATCGAGGTGAGGGGAACGTTCCATCCATAAGAACACAAATTCAAAACTAAGAGGTGATGGCTTCTCCAGATGAAAAGAAACTGATGTGAGAATCCTGGCAGTGTAGGAAAACAGTGTTATGACCTGATTGCTAACCCAACATCAAGTGGAATCAGAATTAATTACACGAGACTAAACTGATAAAATATTCTTACACTATTTTATTATACATCATGGCTCACTATTTTTATGTTTTGTCTTCCAGAGGCAAGAAAATTGTATTTTGAGCTATTTATAGGTTACAACAACTGGGTAAAGAATGTATTTGTGGGCCAAATTGAAATATTTATATTTCTGTTTGATTTCTCTAGTACTTGGAAATCATTTGTGAGTATTCTTATTTTATGGGAAAATAGTTATGTGCATATGTTTAATAAGAATCTGTTTTTTTACCACCACACAATTAGATACGTGGATTATTTTACCAAGGCTTTTAGTGGAATGGCATATTTTCAATTATAAGCAGACTGCTTTGAGGAATGGAGGTTAACTTTCCAGAGATGATAAAATGTGTCTTAGAAAGACTGGCCTGTTACCTTGTGTACACAATTCCCTTGCAAGGTTTATGACTTTGCAGTAAGAATGTTACTTTCAGACAGGCACAGGAAAAACAAGATATTTTGGGACCTGAAGAAGAGAGAAATTCACCCTATTCATACAGGCATTACAGGCAGAGTCTGATGGCAAATCTGTGGGTTGGCTTCCTAGCCTGGAGACATTTTAAATGGTAATCTGGATTCCTTATGAAAAAGTTCCAGAAAAGCCAACTTGGAAATAGACTGTGTGGTCATTTACTATTCTTGTTGCACTTTGTACAAATAAGCAGGATAATTATAATACTAAAACATATTTTGCAAATAAATTTGTTCTGTGAAGATTTATAGTAAATCTTTAGTAAAAATGAAGACATGGAAAAAGAAAAATTATTTTTCAGAAGAAATCTATAGTACATTTGTTATCAGATCATTATCTCTGTTATTTTTATGTTGTTTTTCTACAATTTGAATTAAATCCTGAATTATTTTCTTGCTACAACGAATCTCTAAAAAATGAATGAGTTTTAATTTTCTTCATGATGTCTTTAATGGACTCCCCAATGGAATAGATTTTTTCCATCATGGCATATAAATTTCTTAAATTATAATTCTTATGTGAATTATATTTCTACTCTGTATCTCTCAGTGTTTTACTTCTTCTGAAAAAACCAAGTTCACGGTAGTCTGAAGACTAGAGATAATTCAACCATTGACAGCAGCTATGGGACAATAAGTTAACAGGACTGCTCAGAAACAGCCTGCCCAGTGATGTGGGACACCTTGAGAATCAGATTTTGATCATCAGTGCTTTCAAGAAGAAATATTTCCGACCAAAAGAGGAAAATGAAAAATAAACTTTTAGGAATATGAGTCCTAATTATCCGACCCAGAGAGACATTAAAATGAAATCACAGTCACACCCTATCCCACCTACCCCTAATCCTTACGCTATAGTTTAACGGTGTATCAGCAATGACTAATCAGTGTTATTTCTGTCAGCCATTCAGAGCTTCTGACAACCAGCTTTGTAACAGCCCATTCCCTGTTTCCACCACTTGCCTTTAAAAGCTGCTTGTAACAAAAGCTGCAAAGAGCTCAAATCCAGGATCACAGAGGTCTGTGTCTTTCAGGCAGCTGTCCTCACTTTGGAAAACTAAACTCTTTACATTTATATTTTGATCTTCAGCCTCCTCGTTTTAGGCTGAGAGAACAAATGTAAACAAATTAGATTGCATCAGACGAAAATGCCTCTGCAGAGGAAACAATTCACAAAGTGAATAGATAACACAAAAAGTAAGAGAAAATATGGATTAACCATACATCTTACAAAGGGTTCATATCCAAAATATAAAAGAAATGCACCTCAAAATTGAGAACACGACCAACCAGATAAAAAATGGACATATGACCTGAATAGATACCAACAGAAGACATAGAAATGGCCGACAGATACCTTTAAAATGCTCAAAATCACTCATCATTAGAGAAATACAAGTTAAAACTATCATGTGTGCCACTATGATGGGGTAATTTTTGTGTATTTAGTACTGATGGGTTTCTCCATGTTGGCCAGGTTGGTGTTGAACTCCTGGCCTCACGTGGTTCGCCCACCTCAGCCTCCCAAAGTGCTAGGACTGCAGGCACGATCCGCTGTGCCTTGACTTGAATTAGATTTTAGTAACATTTGTAAAGACAAAAAAATCGAAAAACTTCTGGTGAACCTCTCTAGTGAATTTTTCATTTCAGTTATTTTACTTTATGCCCCTCAATTTCTAACTGGTTCATTTTTAAAGTTTCTGTATGGTTATTGATATGTTCTATTTTGAGAGGTGGTGTTCTTCTAATTTACTGCAGTTCTTTGTTGTTTTCTGTAGGTCTTTGGGCCTATTTAAGACAA
The DNA here is from genome assembly GCA_004027715.1 of Plecturocebus donacophilus. Taxonomy (NCBI): domain Eukaryota; kingdom Metazoa; phylum Chordata; class Mammalia; order Primates; family Pitheciidae; genus Plecturocebus; species Plecturocebus donacophilus. The sequence goes on from PVKP010016750.1 coordinate 30,629, forward strand.
GTGATTTAGTCCGTGGAGAAGAAGTTGAATGTCTGTGAAAAGATGCAATTGGAAAAGATGCGGAAAGTGTTTAACACCCAAACCAACCCCATGAGCTATTCTCTAATTCTGAATGGAAGAATTCCTCACCCAAGACATGAGCATACATGCAATTCGAGACTGGAAGATATGCTGGGAGAATATTCTAGAGGCAAATCAACGCACTGGGCTCAGTGGTTTCCACAACTGAGGCCACCCTGGTATTCCCAAAGAGAACATCAATTTTCCTCATGATTAACTCAAAGCAAATAAAATTTAAGAAAATGTTAGCAATCAGTGCTCCATGAGCATGGCTCAACAAAATTACAAGCTGGAGAATAACTGCTCCCATAAATGTGAGTATGTTTTCAAAGGATTTATATAAGAAAATAAACTAATTAGAATTATGCAAGAAGAGAAAATAATTTTCTCTCTGGACGTATATGTATAGATATGGTATGTGTGTATACAGAGACATACATGTGGCACATTATATTACAGAGCCCAATCAATGAAGAAATGCGATGTGCAAGGATTTGCAATAATATCACATCACAACTTAGAGTTTTGTGTTTCTCAGTTTGCCTTCAGGAGGCAAAAGGAATTGAGAGCTGCCTTGGCTTTGAATGTGAAAGAAGAAAATCTAGCAATCACCAGGGAATGATTACTGTGGAGATGATTAGATGAAAGACTGTTTAATTCAATCACCCTAATGTAATCAAATCCTTTGCTATCCTGCCTCCAGTCTCCCAGTTTTACATTCTTATCCATGAACTCTGATCGTCTATATTTAATACATGAGGAACCCATTTTTGAACATTAAAAAAAAAAAGAACTGAATCTCATTTTACATATGTTGTGATGCATGGGAAATAGATTATAACAATATCTTCTATGTCTTATTTTAGATGCTATAAAGGAAAAAGAAAAACAGGACTTTCACTGGCTGACTGTCTGGAGACCGTTGTGGGATTTCTTTTCTAAGCTTCTTAATTAGAATCTTTAGAGTATAGAGAAAATGTTTTTGAGAGTTGAGCATGGTCTGTGGAGTGTCCTATTAGTAACAACTTCTGAGTAGGTTTAACGCACATCTTTTATTGAAATGTGAAAAGATGTTACATTTCTTTTCTTTTCTTTTTTTCGATTTTTACTTTCGGAAGCACGGTGGTTTGTAAAAATGTTACATTTATAATAATAATAAAAAAACTATTTGAAAATAGCACCATTGATTTTAGAGGAATTTTAAAAGTCATCCCAATTTTTCAAAATGTAGTTAATTTTAATTAATTTTCCACATTTTATCAATAGGCATAATCTTTAAGATCTTAGATGATTATATGGCAATATATTGTCCTTGTTCATTAAAAAACAGCACTCTGAAAACACAGTCGTCTTCCTTTATGGTAAAAACCTATGCCAATAGTAACAATCTCCATGCCCCCAGAATGCAATCAAAATCTGATTAGAGTAAAGAGGTGGGAGGGCTGTGGCTAATTGGGTGGAGACTCTCTCCTATAAAAGCCCCTGGAGGCCAGGTGTCACTCCAGATCTGAGCTGGAGCAGAAGCAGCTGGAGGCCAGGGGCGGAAACCCGGGAAGGAAGGTGAGCTCCATCGCATGAAATTAACTTTTACAAAGAGTGTGGGAGAGTCTGGGGGAATGCAATAATTTTTTGATTCCACAGGTGTTGTCTGAGGCCAACTCCATCACAGACACACTGTGGTTTTGGGGATAATGGACCACACTGCCCTGGTAGCAGTTAGGTAAGGCTCAGATTTTCAGTACCAAGGCCAGAGAAATGACAATCTTCATTTTCTTGAATTTCATCAGAATCTGGCAGACTTATGAAAATGAACAGAGGTTCGGTGGCTGGGTTATTCAATGCCAGGTTTTCCTACGGGTTTTGCTTGGTTTTCCTGTTCTCCTCTTCCCACAAACCCGCTAACGACCATTTTTTCTGTGATATTCTGATTCTACAAGATCAGTCAACTCAGATTCCACATAAGTGAGATCATGCAGTATTTATTTTGCCTGGCCTCACTTATTTCTCTTTACATAAGGCCCTCAGCCTTCATCCACATGAGTGCAAATGCCAGGATTTCCTTCTTTTTTGTGGTTGAATACTTAATTGTATACAGCATCATTTCCTCGTCCATTTTCCTCCCCCAGACACTAGGGCTGTTTCCATGGCTATTGTGAATAATGCTGCAGTGGGCCTAAGAGTGCGGACATATCTTTGCCATCTGACCTCATTTCTTTCACGTATAAACACAGAAGGGGGATCACTGGAACATAGGCAGTCCTATTTTTAATGTTTTCATAAACTTCCCTCCTATTTTCTGTAGTGGTTATATCAATTTTCTCTCCCGCCAACAGTGTACAAGGGTTCCCCTTTCTCCACATCCTTACCAACACTTACCTTTTGTCTTTTTGGTCATAGCCATCCTGGCAGAGGGGACGTAAGACCTTATTTTGGTTTTGTTGCTGGAGGGCTCAGGAGGGTCTCTGGATGCCAGAGAGACCCCAGCCCCAGCCAGTTTCCAGGTTCTCATTGCTGTCAGGAGAATGCATTCAGTGATGAGCCAGAATGAAGTAAAAGGCAAAGAGCTTCTATTCCAACGCAAAAGCACACTCTTAGAACTGTGGGCATGATTCTGCAAGCTGGCGGCATGCAAAGGTCATGACCACACTAATTGGTAATTAGCGTGGTAATGGTTTCAGCCAGCTTAACTCCCTCCTGTCTTTTGGCACATTATCAGCCCAGGGTCCACCTTGTCCTTGTTATTTTAATTACAAGTGGCTCATTTTAACAGCCGCTGCTTTGCTGTTACGTGAAATTGTCACTTGAGGTGTTCTCGATTGTCTTGTGACTGTCTTCCTGTCTCAGTTCTGGTCTGCCTTTCTCTGATGGTGAGTGAACTTGAGCATGTTCTTCAGTACTTGTCGGTCATTTGTATGTGTTCTTCAGAGAAATGTCTATTCAGGTTTTTGCCCATTGAAAATGAGATTAGTTGAGGTTTTTTTCTTTTTGCTATTGCCTTGAAAAAATTCTTTATATATTTTGGATATTAATCCATTGTCATATATATACAGTTGCTTGTTTTTTTTTTATGCAGAAGATTCAGTTTTACCTAAAACAACTTATTTATTTATATTTTGTGTCTTGTCCTCACAGTGTGCTATTGGCCTTTTTTTTTTTTTTTTTTTTTTTTTTAAATCACATCCAGTTTGCACAGCTGGGGAAGTCGAAGGTCTTCAAATGTACTTCAGCACTGTCCAGTAGAAACATAATATAACCCACATACGTAATTGTAAATATATTTTTCAGTAGTCACATAAAGTATAATGAAACAAGCCTAATGTAAAATTCATGACTCATTAAATTTACTCAGAATGTAATCATTTCAACATGTGAGCAACTTTAAACATTCTCAAGCAGATAGTTGACATTCTCTTTTTCTATGTCTTCAAAAATAAAAGTGTATTCTGCTCACAGCACATCGCCATTTGGATAAGCCCCATTTCAGGTGCTCAGTAGCCGTAAGTGACTGGTGGCTACCATACCAAACAGCTCAGGTGTAGACCCCTTTACTATTTCAACTCAAAGTCTTCTGGTGAATCATACCCCTTGTTTCAATGAGGAACACAGATATTAGCAGTTCAGCGCCCCGGGTCACTTACATTTGTATTTATGTTGTCTCTTCGTCACTAGTAGTAGTGATTTAAGTGTCATACGATGATAACTCTGTGCATGTAAAGACAAAAGGTCCCAAGCTCTGTCTGCTGTTCATTCAGCTCGTGGAAATTCTAATACTATGCTCATTTTTTTTTCTATAGACAATTGCCATGGCTGAACACTTCAAACGGGTAATTAGATGTCCTGTCTGTCTAAATGACCTTGAAGAACCTGTGCAACTGAAATGTGGATATGCCTGCTGCCTCCAATGCGTCTGTTCACTGCAGAAGGAGCCCCACGGGGAAGGTATACTGTGCCCCTTATGCACTGTGGCCTCTCAGAAGAAAGACATTAAGCCCAAGTATAAGCTGAGGGCCCTGATTTCCATCATCAAGGAACTAGAGCCCAAGCTGAAATCTATTCTCAGGATGAACCCAAGGATGAAGAAGTTTCAAGGTAAGGAATCTACACGACCTTCCACAACCCATCAAAAGCACTGGAAACAACTTTCAAACATTTCTTTAAATCTGGGCGTTAGCAGAAGTCTGCCTTCTACAACCTTTATGCTTCACAAACAGCAGTATTGAACTTGACCTTTGGGTATAGATTTTCATGGAACCTGCAAGTTTGCACAGTCATTTGGAGAACAAGCTACTGTCCTTCCCTTCATGTATCGTATGTAGTCAATGGAAAAAAATGCTTATCAAATTATGCAATAACCTAATTCAAATGGAATCTCTACTACGAATAAGGTGGATTTGTTGTCATTATTATATTCATGCATTCTATACATAAAATTTGACCTCATCAGGCAGCTAAACAGGAAAATTTTGATTTGGGAAGGTAGCATAAAAGAAGTAGAAGTGAAGCATGTATCTGGGTGTTTGCAGCAAAGGGGTAGAGGGAGCCTAGTGTGTGTCTTTGCTGAACTACTGGTTCTTCTTTCCACAGTGGATATGACCTTGGATGTGGACACAGCCAGCAACTATCTTACCATTTCTGAAGACCTGAGGAGCGTCCGATGTGGGGACTTGAGACAGAACAGGAAAGAGCAGGCTGAAAGGTTCAGCTCTGCACTGTGCGTCCTGGGGACCTCTCGCTTCACCTCTGGGCGCCATTACTGGGAGGTGGATGTGGGCACCAGCAAAATATGGGATGTGGGCATTTGTAGGGAATCTGTGAATCGACAGGGGGACGTTGTACTTTCTTCAGAACTCGGCTTCTGGACTGTGGGTTCCAGAAAAGGACCGATCTTTGCTGCCAGCACTCTGCCTTTGACTTTTCTCTGGGTGAGTCCCCAGCTGCACAGAGTGGGGATTTACCTGGATGTAGGTATGAGGTCCATTTCCTTTTATAACGTTAGTGATGGGTGCCATATCTACACATTCAATGACATTCCTGTAATCGAGCCACTGCGTCCATTTTTTTCTCACAAACGTGAAACTCAGGATGATCAGAGCTTCCTGAGTATCTGTCCTGGGATCGATCCAGACAGTGCCTGTCCCCCAGTTTATTCTGGGGAAAGGAAATAAACATTTGAGCATGATCATCCATAGCAAGTTTCTGTGTGCCCGTAGGCAGAGCTAAGAACACTTCTGCTAGATACACATAGGTACAAAAGGATAGAAGGAAAACATCAGTCATTTTGTAAACCATGAACAGAAGGCAATTATTAATTAGGGGAAAATTACATTTTACGTATAAAGTTTGTCATTTTTTTGGGGGGCTTATGTTTATTCTTTTGTTCAATAAATATTTTGAAATTTCAGATTCATTTGTCAATGTTTTCTATTTTCTGCAAGATCAATGCACTATGTGTTATGCAAGTTATGAATTAAATAATTTGTGAGTCAACAGAGTAATTGATTTTTCAAATGATAAGAACTTACTTGAATACAGTAAAGTTATATATATATATATATATATATGTCTATGTATTCAGTTTAACCCAACAACTAAATGCTCATATTCAAGTGCACACTGAATATCTGCCAGAGTAGGTATGTGGGGTCATAGACAAAACTCATTAATATTAAAATTGAAATAATATACATCCCATTCTCTAACGGCAACAGAGTTAAGTTAGAAATCAGTAATGGGAAGAAATCTCCATGAATCCTTTAAATCCATGGAAATTAACCCTTTTAAATAAATTGTGATCAAATATTAAATTATGCTGGAAATTAAAACTATCCTGAACTGAATTAAAGTAAAATTCACAGAATTTTTAGATGCAGTTGAAGCTTAGTGAGAAACTTGCTCTAATAAAAACTTTAATCAAAGAGAAAGAAAATACCACAATCAACGATCTTAACTTCCACTTTGTTACTTAAGAGCAATTCAGCTCCAAAGTAGATGGAAAGAAATAACGAAGACCATAGTGGCAATCGATAAAATAGGAAATGGCCATGTGTGATACAAATCCATGGTATACTAAGCAATTTAAATATAATTTAAAATTGTATATATATTCAACTTAGCCCAACAACTAAACACACACATTCAAATGCACATTGAGTATTTGTCAGAGTAGACATATGTGGTCTTAGAGAAAACTCATTAATTTTAAAATTGAAATAATAGACACCCTGTTTCTAATGGCAAAAGAGTTAAATAAGAGATCAATAACAAGAAGTCATATATACATAACTTTTCACATCTATGGAAATTAACCACTTCTAAATAAAATTGTGATCAAATATGAAATTACAACGGAAATTACAACTATCCTGAGCTAAACGAAAATAAAAGCACAAAATTTGTAGAGGCAGTCGAAGTTTAGTGGGAAACTTATACTAATAAAAACTCAAATAGGAAGAAAATACCATAATCAGTGATCTCAACGTGCACTTTAAGTTACTTAAATAAGAGCTATTCAACTGAAAAGTACATGGAAAGAAACAATACAGACTGTAGTGGCGATCAATAAAATAGAAAATGGCCGTATATTATATTAAACCAAAGGCATACAGATTTTTTTTCTTTCACATCTTTATTTATACTGAAAGAGGGTGAGGAGAAGTTAAAGGAAAATGAAAAGGGGCAGTACAGAGGGAGCCAGGGAGAAAGCCAGAGAGGGAGACAGATAAGAGAGAATGATGGACAGAGAGAAGAGGGAGAAAAGACACAATGACCTGAAGTATTAGGAGCGTAATAAGGATCATCGCCTCAGAGTCTGCAGGTGTGAAAGGCTGTACAGCTCAGTCCTCAACAATCATACACCTTCTAGCTCAAATGTCAGTAGAGCTAAGCTCGGGAAACCTGACCTGAGGCATGATGTATGATTTTCTTTTGCTACTTTCAAGATTCTTTCTTTAATTTTGGCTTTTATTAGTTTAGCCACGTGATGTCCAGATATCATTTGCTTAGCATTTATTCTATATAGCATTTTTTTTAGCTCTAAAATCAATAGGTTATTTTTTTTAGACGTTTTCAGCCCCTTTTCTGTAGTTACTTTTTCTGCCTTTTTCCTTTCTTGATTTCTTCTTAGACTCCAATTACATGTAAGTTATTATACTTGATAATATCCCACAGACTATTCTTAACTGCAGTCTTTGTGGCTATTTTTTAAAATTGTGTTAAAATACCTGTGTTAAATTTTTAAAATTGTGTTAAAATACCTGTGTTAAAATGATCATCTTAATCATTTTCAAGCATGCAATTCAATGGCATTAATTACACCCTTATTGCTTTGCAACCAGCACCGCCATTCACCTCCAGAAACGTTTTCACCTTGCAAAACTGCGGCGTACACCCATTAAACAAAAACTCCCTATTTCCCAATTCCCCCATCTTACAACCAACATTGCACTTTCTATCTATGCATTTGACTAGCACAGACACCTCACATCAGTGAAATCAAATGTCATTTTGTCTCCTTGTGTAAGGCCGGTTGCCTTGCTGGGAGCTGGGACGCACCCTCCCCGCCCCGCTCCTTTTTCCCTTTACAAGCCCCGAGCAAGCTCGGACATGCTCCAAACAAGCTCAGACATGCTCGGGCATGTTCCCCTCTCCCTTGCTCGCACGGCCTGGTCTTCTCTTAAGGAGCCCAGTATGCAAACAAGGTGCTGCAACCATAGCTTCTTAATAACCAATAGCAGCTAAGCCTTAACCAATAGCAGCCGAGTTTTAACAACCAATAGCAGTCGAGTCTTAACAACCAATAGCAGGCAAGTAATTCCCACCAATAACAGGCCAAGTCCTAGGTCAAGGCTTGTAACTTACCCAATAGCAGTCTTGCTCTCCCACAACCAATCCAGCTGTTTCACTCCCTATAAAAACCCCCTGTCTGAGAGGAGTCTGTGCGACTTCTCCAGCCCCTCCTGTTCAGACTGCCGAACCTCACCCGGGAGCTTGAATAAATTCCCTTGCATTGGATTATTTTGATGCTGGCCTCAGTTTCTTCATTTTATCCTCGGAATCAGACCTCACACCTTGTACTGGCTTATTTCACTTAGCATAACTTCCTTAAGATTCACCCATCTTTACAAGTGATATCAGAGAAACACAAATAATCATAAGACACAAGTGTGAACAATTAAATGCAAATAAATTGGGTAATCATACTAATTGTAAGAAATATAATACAGAGCTTAAGAATCAGAGCTTTCAATTTTAAGTTAAATTACATGCATTATATAATTCAATTTATTTCATTTTTATATGACGATATATACTGACCTCATAATTTTATCATCATCTGTATTTATGGCCCAATAATGCCTTCCTGCCAATTCTCCTAAGCTGCTGAATTTATGAGCCAAGAGCCAAGTCACATAATCTGCAGATTTTCTGAACGGTTATATAATAATTCTTTAGGAAACTGGTAGATAACTTGCTGGCAAATGGGGTTGGTGGTATTTTATTTTTGGCTTTAGAATTTGGCCTTTTTATTTCATTATGCAGAAATGTAATTTTTCTTAAACATTTAATTGGTTGCATTAAAAAAAATTGGGTAATCTAGTGGAAATGGAAGAATATCCACAGACATACAAAGAACCAAGACTGAGTCCTGAAGAAATAAAAATCTGAACAGATAAAAAAATTAAATCATCTATTTATTTATTTATGTATTTTTAAGAAAAGCCCCGGAGTGGACGGGTTCACTGCTGAATTCTACCAAATATTTAAAAAAGAATGAATAGAAATTCTTCTCTAATGCTGCCAATAAATTCAATTGGTAAAATACTTCCAAAATGGTGAAACGTCATTTCTACCAAAAATAAAAAATCAGCTGGGCGTGGTGACTGGTGCTTGTAACCTCAGTTACTCAGGAGGCCGAGGCAGGAGAATCACTTCAACTCAGGAGGCAGAGGTTGCGGTGAGCTGAGGTTGTGGCATTGCACTCCAGTCGGGACAACAGAGACAGACTCTGTCTCAAAAAATAATAATAATTCCAATAAAATAACAATAACGAAATAAAACATAAAAGTAAGTTCAATGGCGAAGGAGAAAGACCTGTAGAATAAAAAGTATAAAATACCAATGAAAGAAATTGACAAAACCAAATAAATAAAAGATATTTGTGTTCGTGGATTAGAATTAATATTGTTAAAATGTCTGTACACTCAAATAGATCCACAGATTCAATGCAATCGCAATCATAATTGCCTTGTCATTTTTCACAGAAAAAGACAAAAAAATACTAAAATTTGTGTGAAGCCACAAAAGACCCCAGACAGCTAAAACAATCATATGCAAAAAAAAAAAAAAAAAATCTCATAGCTGTAGACATCACACTGCTTTATTTCAAAATACATTATAAAACTATTGTCATCAAAACATGGTACTAGAATAAAAACAGCCATGTCTGCCAATGAAACAGGATAGAAAGTTCCCATACAAACCCATGAATATATGGTAAATTGATTTTTGACAAAGGATCATAATAGAAAATGGGGAAAGTACGGGCTCTTCAATAAATCATACTCGAAGAACTCATCCACATATAGAAGAATGAAATTGTATCTGTACATGCAACTGCATGCAAAAATCAACTAAAAATGGATTAAAGGGTTAAATGTAAGACCTGAAATGCTAAGGCTACTAGATGAAAACACAGGGGAAAGATCTAAGAAATCTGTCTGGGCAAACATGAGCATGAGGCGAGCGAAGATTGTACCACTGCAGTCCAGCCTTGACAACAGGTTGAGACACCGTCTCAAAAAAAAAAAAAAAAGAAAAAGAAAAAGAAAGGAAAAAGGAAACAGAACTAATTGCCACAGAAGTAGACCACAACAGAGAAAGAAAGGAATAAAAGATCTGCAAGCAACCAGAAAACAATTAATGCAATCACACGAGGTAGTCTTTATCTGTCGGGAGTAACCTTGAATAGGAATGGACTAAATTCTCTACTTTAAAAAATACAGAGTAGCTAAACAGAGAATAATAGTAAAAGGCCCAACGATTTACCACCTACAAGACACTCGTCTCACCATCAAACACAAAAGTAGACTGAAAGTCAAGGCATGAAAAAGTCATTCTCTGCAAACAGAAACCAAAAGCAAGCAGGGGTAGCCACACCTTCAGCACGTAAAATGCACTTCAAATAAAAACTGCAAAACTGACCCCAAAAGGGTTGTAGGCTGGGTGCGGGGGCTCCTGCCTATGATCCCAACAGTTTGGGAGGCTAGATGGGAGGATAGCTTGATCCCAGGGGTTTCAGACCAGCCTGGGAAACACAGTATGACCCCGTCTCTGCAAAAAAGTCTTAAAAATAGGCATGGATGGTTGCATGAGCCTGTAGTTCCAGCTACACGGGACACTGAGGTGCGTGAATGGCTTGAATAGTCAAAATGCTGGGGGGTCCTGTGAGTCTGAAAGTTACCAAGGAAGCATTTCACTTTTAGGCCTTAGAATACAATGATTCCCCCTACCTGTCAAATGATTTGGGCCATTTTTGGTCTATTTTGTAAATATTTTCTTCATGATTTTGCCCAAGTTTCTATTTCTTTTTTGGCCTTTTCCCACAATTTTAAATATCGGTGGTTCTTCCTCCTTATCCATCCTATAAATTGCTTTCCCCTATCACCTGCCCACATGACCAGGAATGCCCCTTCCATTCAGGAATCACGGGGCAAAGGCTGGTGCGGTGGCTCACACCTGTAACCCCAGCACGTCGGGAGCCTGAGGCGGGTGGATCTCTTGACATCAGGGAGTTGAGACCAGCAGGCCAACACGGTGAGACCCAGTGAGTGGGGAAAGCCTGATGGTGCAAAGGAAGTCAAGGAAGCAGGACTGTATGAAAACACGGAAAGCAAATTACACTCTCCCCGCGATGTGCAGGTATCACAGAGGCACGAGGTCCAAAGTGACAAAGAAAGGCTTCAAATGGGAGCATTTTCCAAACTACTCAGACCTGGGGCCTAAGTACCCAGAGTTGTGGAAGGAACGTGAAGTCACGGAGAAGACCAGACTCCAGACCATACGCTGATGCTCTGTTTCAACAGGCTTTCAGTGTCAGCGCGATTTTAGAAAAGTGAGAGGCCGGGCGTGGTAGCTCACGCCTGTAATCGCAGCTCTTTGGGAAGCCAGAGTGGCTGGATCGCTTGAGGTCAGGAGTTCAAGACCAGCCTTGCCAACATGGTGAAAACCTGTTGCTACTAAAAATACAAAAAGTACATAGGCACGGTAGTGGACACCTGTAATCCCAGCTACTCGGGAGGCTGAGAATCACTTGAACCCGGGAGGCAGAAGTTGCAGTGAGCCGAGATCACACCACTGCACTCCAGCCTGAGCGACAGAGTGAGACTCTCAAAAATAAGTGAAAGAGCGTGGAAGAAAATGCCCAGCTGTAAGTACAGGAGAGAGCCCAAGACCCATCACCGAGTGGCCGCCTTCACCCTGATTCCAGCATTGACTCTCAGCTTAGCTTCTCCCACGGGCATCACAGAAAATTTTCTCTAACTCTTGTTCAACTGCTCACTAGGATCTTCTAATCCCCAGAGTTGTTATTCATCGCCAGAAGCACCTGAGGGTGATTTGCACTGGGGAGAAGTTTTGCTCCTCGTTGAAGATGTCCCAGACTTCTCCGTGCTGACAATGTCCTTGATACACAGATGACATGATAATGGCCTCTCCTGGGAGATCAGCTCCGGGAGCCTTGTCCCTGTAACTGTGGACTCGGGTATCAGAGGCTCTTACTGACCGACGCTTCCCTGCACAGAGCTCTGGAGCTAAGAGGAGCCAGGTGGGTGCTTCCTTATGTTCAGTCTCAGGGAAGAAGACAGGATCTGAGTGTGATCCCACCAGAGAGGCACACAGTGCTGTGGCTGTGAAGTCACATTGTTCAGAGTGGGTGATAACCCCGCTTCACGCTGACATCCCAGCACGCTCAGGCTGGACAGATGTGGGTGGCCATCTGCAGGGGAGTGTCTCAGGTAGGACCTCAGGTGAGGGTCACTCCAGATCCCTGAGTCCTAGAGACCCTGTCAAAGACAGAAAGAAGGGCAGGGTCTTTTTGGAGTCTGAACCAAACCTTGGATGACGAGAGCCACGGAGCTCTAAACCACGGACACAAGAGTCTGCTCATTTTCTCAGATCCAACAGATGTCGCTTTGGGTGTGAATTCGTGGCTGGGCGCCGTGGCTCATGCCTGTAATCCCAGCACTTTGGGAGGCTCAGGCGGGTGGGTGGATCACCTGAGGTCAGAAGTTCGAAACCAGCCAGCCTGGCCAACACAATGAAACCCCATCTCTAGTGAAAATACAAAAAATGAGTGGGGTGTCTGTAGTCCCCGCTACTTGGGAGGCCGAGGCAGGAGAATCGCCTGAACCCGGGAGGTGGAGTTTGCATGAGCCACACCACTGCACTCCAGCCTGGGCGACAAGAGCAAAACTCTGTCTCAAAAACAAAAAGCGTAAATAATTAAAGTGCAAGCTTTGTGTTTGAATTTAAAGATTCTAACATCAAAAACTAGGTCCACTGACACACACATATATGTACAAATGGAAATTTACAGAAAGAAATCATCTATGGTGCATCACGGTATGGTGACAATATGTTTCTTTTTTCAAGTCCTGATGTAGTAGAATAAATTTGTCTCATGACGTTTTCAAAGGATTCTGAAAACATTTTTCTCTGTATGCCCTGTAGTGTGTGTGTGTGTGTGTGTGTGTGTGTGTGTGTGTGTACACATACTATTTATTATCCAAGTTAATGAAAAAACAATCTTCTATCCTTCTTTAACCTGATGTAGCAAGGACAGAGAGAAAAACTTAGAACTCCAGTTCTAAGATCTTATAAAACTGTGACTTTTCTTTTGCTTTGTTTTTGAGGCAGAGTCTTGCTCTGTCCCCCAGGCTGGAGTGCAATGGCGTGATCTCAGCTCACTGCAACCTCCATTTCCCAGGTTCAAGTGATTCTCCTGCCTCAGCCTCCCGAGTAGCTGGGGTTACAGGTGTGCGCCCCCATACCTGGCTCATATTTATTTTTAGCAGAGATGGGGTTTCACCACATTGGCCAGGTTGGTCTCGAACTCCTGACCTCAAATAATCTTCCCGCCTCGGCCTCCCAAAGTGCCAGGCTTACAGATGTGAGCCACTGCGCCCGGCCAAGAGCTACTGATTTTTAAAGGTACTTTGTATTCATTCGCTCTAAGGAAAAATGTTGAGTTCTGAAAAGTTGACAATTTATCCTATTGCAATTTTAAAGAGTTTTTAAAAGTTGACAATTTATCCTATTGCAATTTTAAAGAGTTTTTAAAAGTTGACAATTTATCCTATTGCAATTTTAAAGAGTTTTTAAAAGTTGACAATTTATCCTATTGCAATTCTAGATTATCTTATGATTTGAGCACGACTTTGCATTTTTCCATTTTACCTTAAGTAATTGCATTCCTATGACAGGATAATATGAATTCTAAATATGGCACACTGCATCTGATCACTGTCTCCTTCACATCTCTTCCTTCTTCACCTATAAAGGACATTTATTTGACACTGATTATGTCACCTCATTGTTGACTAAGACACACATGGCTCCTCAATTGGCAGACCTTACATACTGGGGGAGAGTCAAAATAGAAATAAATTCAGGCCAGCATGGTGGCTCACGCCTGTCATCCCAGCACTTTGGGAGGCCGAGGCGGGTGGATCACAAGGTCAGGAGTTCGAGACCAGCCTGGCCAACATGGTGAAACCCCGTCTCTACTAAAAATACAAAAATTAGCCGGGTGTGGTGGCGTGTGCCTGCAATCCCAACCACTCACTAGGCTAGGGAAAGAGAATCTCTTGAACCCAGAAGGCAGAAGTTACAGTGAGTCAAGACGTACCATTGCACTCCAGCCTGGGCAACAAGAGCAAAACTCCATCTCAGAAAGAAAAAAATAAAAAAAAAAAAGTAAACAAGCCAGGTGCGATGGCTTGTGCCTGTAATCTCAGCACTTTGACAGGTCAAAGTAGGAGGATCACTTGAAGCCGGGAGTACCAGACCAGCGTAGCAAGACTTCCAGCTTTACTAAAACATATTTAAATGTGCCAGGAACGGTGGTGTGCTCCTGCAGTCCCAGCCGCACAGGAGGCTGAGGCAGGAACGTCACCGGAGCCCAGGCGTTCCAGGCTCCAGTGAGCCACGGTGGCACCACTGTACTCCAGCCTGAGTGACACAACAGACCCTGACTCTAAAAAAAAAAAGAAAGAAAACAGTAAATGAAAATAAATGCCCAAAAACAGTCAAATGTGAAACTGGTGTCAGGGGTATGTTTCCAAGTTGAACCTTTTCTCTGGAATATGACAGTATCTGCATTTTCAGGTAAAAAAAAAATGCCAAAATTATTTGCTGAGAGCGAAAGCCAAAAAGAGTGTTGATGGCTTCACTGAAAAGCTGGATCGTCACTCCCGGCCACCCAAAAATCCTCCCCATGTCTTTTCAGAACAAGGTCCTAAGAACCATAGTGGACGTGGCCATAAAAACCATCTTTCCCTTCCTGCTTGGGGCTGGGACTCTGGCCGATGTCATTCTGTTCTTCTGTAATGTCTCTCCCACCTTGACTGACCACAGAACGAGGCCCACACACAAGATTCTCGCCCACGTGGCCGTGGCTAATTCCTTGGTTCTTCTCTCCACTGGGATTCCTCACACACTGGTGTCTTTTGTTGTAGGGAATCCCCTGTCCAGTCTTGTGTAAACTCGTGTATTACACCCGCTTGGTGGCTCGCCGCTCCACCCTGTGCTGCACCTGTGTCCTGAGCACCTATTGGTACCTGTCACTCAGCCCTGGGAGTCCAGGGAGGGGGATGCTCAGAGGAAGAGCCCCCAAGGCCATCGGTCCTTTCTGCTGCACCTGCTGGATGTTCAGGGTCTTGTTGAATGTCTATATTCCTCTGAGAGTCACTGGTCCACAGGACACAGACGATGATAATGACACCCAAGGCAAATGGTTCTGCTCATGGTCAAAGCACACTGCAGGCCTAACCTTCTTGTGGTCAGCGACCAATGCTGTGTTTATTGGCCTCATGGGCTGGGCCAGTGGCTCCATGATTCTTCTCCTGCAGAGACACAGCCCAGAGACTGCGGCATCTTCACACCATCAACCGACGCCACAAATGCCCGCCTGAGACCACAGCCACCCACACTGTCCTGATGCTGGTGGTCACCTTTGTCACCTCTTACATGATGAATTCTACATTTACTTTGTATATCACTGCATTTTTGGATACTCGTCTAGGGTTGATGCACGCCTCGGGTGTTTTGGGTTCATGTTTTCCCCGTTTGTCCCTTACTACTCATCCTTAGGGATCCGAGAATGCCTGGATTCCACTCCCGAATCGTGGAAAATCATGGAGGTTAATGCTAAATATGGAAGACAGCTTCCACAATAGCCATAATTATTACTCTATTCAGGAATCATGTATTATCTTTTTTTTTTTTTTTTTGAGACACAGTCTTGCTCTGTCTCCAGGCTGGAGCACAGTGTTGCGATCTCAGCTCACTGCAACGTCCACCTCCCGGGTTCAAGCAATTCTGACTCGGCCACCCGAATAGCTGGGATGACATGTGGGCACCACCAGATCCAGCTAATTTTTTTGTATTGTTTGTAGAGATGGGGTTTAACTCTGTTGCCCAGGGTGGTCTCAATCTCCTGACCTTGTGATCCACCTGCTTCAGACTCCCGAAGTGCTGGGAATACAGGCATGAGCCACCTCGCCCAGCCGAGTATGTTTATTTTACATAAAACCCACAATGGTCTTGGAAATTCATTGCGATATTTGTGCTGCATGGGGGATAGGACTCCTCTAACCTGTTGAACGTGTTACTTGACTAACTCCTTCTGCATAAATTCTTGTCTTTCTTCCTTCAAGGTGTCCGCCTTTTAGGCTCTGCCAGAGGCTATGATTCACTGTAGTTAAAAATTGATTTATATAAAAAGAATTTTTTTTGAGACAGAGTCTGCCTGTTGCCCAAGCTGGCGTGCAGTGGCGTGACCTTGGCTCACTGCAACCTCTGACTTCCAGGTTCAAGCCCTTCTCCTGCCTCGGCTTCCCAGGTAGCTGGGATTACCTGTGCACAGCAGCACACCCGGCTAATTTTTGTATTTTTAGGAGAGATGAGGTTTCGCCATGTTGGTCAGGCTGGTCTCCAACCCCTGACCTTGTGATCCACCCATCTCAGCGTCCCAAAGCCCTGGGATTACAGGTATGAGCCACCGTGCCCAGCTAGAAGCTCTTAAAGTAGGAACTGCCCATGAGATGGGCAGGGAAAACCTTACCAGTGCCTCACAGAAGGCAGCTGGGCCGCTCTGTGTCCAAAGTTCCAACTAGAGAAAAAGCATTATAGCCGTGCCCGGTTGTGCACGCCTGGAACCCCAGCACTTTGGGAGGCTGAGGTGGGTGGATCATGAGGTCAGGAGTTCAATACCAGTGTGGCCAATATGGTGAGATTAGCCTGGCGTGGTGGCAGGCTCCTATAGTCTCAGCTACTCAGGAGGCTGAGGCAAGAGAATCGCTTGAACCCAGAAGGTGGAATTTGCAGTGAGCCGAGATTGTGCCACTGCACTCCAGCCTGGGTGACGGAGCGAGACTCCATCTCAAAAAAACAAAAACAAACAAACAAACATATATAACACCCAAAGTCAGCCCCACGAGGGTTCTGGGTAACCTCATTGCTTTTCTATTCTCCTTGATGGGAGAATTCCTAACCCAAGAAATGAGCCTAAGTGCTTTTCCAGGTGAAATGTATTTGGGGAATCTCTCCCGAGGCAAATCTAACCCCGGAGGGTGGTCTTTTCTACAACTCGGGCCGCCTGCTGCTGCAGAAAGACCGCAAGCACTCTTACACGACGGCTCACACCTGAAATGCCAGCACTTCAGGAGGCCAAGGCAGGAGGACTGCTTGA
>PVKP010016751.1:0-47521 GCA_004027715.1 Plecturocebus donacophilus
TGAGCTATGGTTGTCCCATTACACTCCAACCTGGGTGACAGAGTGAGACCCCACCTCAAAAAATAAATATTTCTGGCTTTCCTTAGCATCAATATCTTGAAGAAAATGTTAGTTTTTCTTTTTTAATGCTTTATACCTTGCTTTAAAAGTAAGAGATTAAGTCAAGAATAATAGGATTTCATCCTTGTATTTTCCCCCATCTCTCTCAGAGATAGATTGAAGGGAGTTGACAAAGGTAAAAAGGGAACTCCAGAGATGAAGAAATAATAGTGGGTATAGTCATTATGGCACTAGCAAATGAGATACCCCTTCACCCAATTTTAGTAATTCAATAGGATCTTTTTTTACTTTTGCAAATAAGTTCTTAGTTACCTGCCCTAAAAGAGATTGACCACAATTTCCGCACAAAAGGAACAGTCCTGGACTTTTCCCTTGGCAGCTCTGGCCATGGGTTACACCTGCCCTGTCCACCCAGTAAGTGGGTTATTGGAGAGCACCTGGCCCAAGGACATACAAGGTTGCAATGGGATGAAGCTGGCCATCACAAAAAAATATGTCTACTTCCTAACCTCTGGAAACTGTGAATGTAATCTTATTTAGGAAAAGAAAAACGTATTACAGATATACTCATTCTGGGGTCTTGAGATCATCTGAGATTATCTAGGTGAGTGTTAAGTACTATAATGAGTCCCTATAAGTGACAAAAGAGAAGAAGACACAGACACAGGGAAGGTCATGTAAAGACTGAGGCAAAGACTAGAGTTACAAGGCAAGAAACATCTACAGTCACCAGAAGCTGAAAGAAGCAAAGAAAAAATCTTCTCTAGAATCTTTTAAAGGATACAGCTCCACCAGCCACCTTGATTTTGCACTTCTGGCCTCCAGAACTGTAAGAGAATAAATTTCTGTTGTGTTAAGCCAGAAACAATTTAATTTTTTTGTAATTCTGATGCAGCAGGCCTAGGACTCTAATACAAATATACAATTTGAAAAATGCCCTATAAAAAGAGCCTTCAATAAACACTCAGCCTGTCAGGGAAGTTGGTGTTTAAATTATGCCAATAGATATGTCTCTGAGAGTTTGAAAATAAAATATAGAAAATAATGAAGATGTTCATAACTAGAAGAATACTAAGAATAAATATAAAGAGAACAGTCAGAGAGAGAAGCTGAGTCAGGTTCCTGAAGAAACAGAAATGGATGGGTGGGGTGAAGACAAATAATCCAGCCAGGGCTTGACAGCCCTCCCCAGCTACTGTGATAAAAACCTTTAGTTGGCGTAATTCTCATTTATAAGTGTAACCTCTGATGAGTATAGTAACGTCTGGTCTTTGTAACTAAATTATTCTTATTAACACAATCATTCTAAAATAGCAGTAGGGGTTTTGCTGTGGTCAAAGTTTATACATAGAGTTAACTACACTTAGACATATCCAGTCATAACCAGCCCTACCAGTATCCCTCGATCAGAGCTCTGATGCTTCAAACAAGCGTTTTCTAGACTCAAGAGCATATGCAAAGCTGCTATTTGGAAAACCCCTCAGAATTTCCTACACATTCATTTGTGCCGAGGTTGCTGGCCTGTTATCCTAGTGAGTACACCAGTGTGAATCTCAGTTTTCACAAGGACTCATTAATAGTAGCTCCTACAGTTTATAGAATTCAGAGTATCGACTAGTCTAAAGCCATGGCACCTCAAAAAATTAAAAGTAAATTGCATCAGCTTTGCCAATGAAATTGTATTTTAGAAGATAATCAAGTACCATTTATTCAACCCTTTAGATTTTTCAAGATCATTTTTATTTCAAAGATATTGATCAGTACACTATCCTCATAAGTATCACTTTACTAAATTATATATTTTATTGTATATTGTTTGTGTCATACATCTATTATACATTATTATATATTTTATGCTGTTTTCCAAAAAGAAAGTTAGTGAAGAAGTTATATGAAGAATGCCTCAAGAAGTGTTAAAATTATTGAATATTATTTTCCTTATAAAGTCCTACAAAATTAGTATCTAATAGAATTTAGTAGCAAAATAAATTGTTCTTTTCTTTAAAAAGTCATGATTACTTTTAATAAATAACAAAAAATGTTGTTGTGTTTTCTCATTTTATCTTGATTTTAAGAAGCTTAGAGTTCAACCTAATGCTTAATCATATGTATTATTTTAGTGTATTTCAAGAGGGCTGTGTGTCACAGTGGTTATGCTCGATTTTGGACTCTGCCGTAGCTATATTTAAATCCTGACTCTGCCAACTGACAGTTACATGACATTGGGCAGGTCACGTAATCTCTCTGGACTCCAGTTTTTCTATCTATGAAGTGGAGATAAAAATAGCACTTACTTCAGTGGGTTTTCGTGAAGAGCAAATCAGATAATACAAATAAAACACTTAGAAATTGGCCTGACCCTAGGATCAACATAATGCACTTATGCCTGTATTTCTGCTTTGATACCTTAATTCTAAACAACTTTTTATTTTTTTATAAACAGTAAAAATATGAATATAAATACAAGACATAAGAAAGAAATACTAAGTTAAAAAATAACCCAAATGGCTTGGAGAAATAGATTAATAAATGCAACTGCTGGCTTTAAAAGTCTGCACTGAATTTCTGAGCTTTCTTTTTATACCTCCTTTAAAATGCAGTTATTAGTGGTTAGATAAGTTAGAACAAAGGCAGGGAAAAAAATGTAGCATTTGGGACATCATAAAGTGATGCTTGGTCACAAAGGTGAAAACTGGCAATTTCCTCTTATTGGTAGAGATGGAAATTAATCTTACTAGTCAGTCACAGGAGTGTTATTTTCAATGTGCCCCAAAGTACTGATCCAGTTCTTTTTGCTCCAACATAAATCTCATTTTTAGAAGTATAGGATAGCTACTCAAAGTGAGGAAGCACTGATACGAAAGATAAAGCAAAATTAGAGAAATCTAGAGAAGAAGATCTAAAATAGACGCAGTCAGGCAGACATCAAGACCAAGTAAATCTAAATGATGATGTTTTGAATCAAGGACTAGCCAACATATAGCATGCATGAATATTTGTAGAAGAGAAAAAAAAGACTTCTCAAAATAAAATTAGGAAGCAATCAATAAAAATATTTGTGGTATGAGAACTATCTTTTATTCTAAAATGCAAACCTAAAAATAAAAACCATATTAGAACTAGAAAAAGGTTTGGGAAATTTTTAAAGCCTCATTTAGAGGTCTGTCATTAATTTCTTTAATTCACCATAGTGTGAAGAGCTACAAATTTCAACACTATTTTATTTATACTGTTTCTAAAAAGACTTCTAGCTCAATAAAAAAATAAATCCAGAAGCCATAGGCATATGTAGATCTTTTTATTGCCAGGTAATTATTTCAGCATGAGATGTACTTTCAATCAGCTGTATTTGTCAAGTACTCTCGTCTATTGTCCTATCAAAATCTTTACTCAGGACTAATTGCATTGATTGATGCAAAGAGATTATTAACATCACTTTTAAGTTTACAAATATGAAGAGTAATTACTTTTTAGCCTACAAAGTTAACCCTATATTTCAAAATCTCCTTAACAAAAGGCCAAAGATTCTGAGTTCTGTCTTCATCTAATTGAGTCAACAGTGATGTTTAGAATGCCTGAGGTCTTACAGATGAAAATAATATGACTCATGTTCTACCTGGTTGCACTGGTCATTGTCTTTTTCCAGTTATTAGTCATCATAACTGAGATCACAGTGGTAAGAAATCTTGCCTTAATGTACCCCATTTGATTCAAAGTAAAAATCAAGGTTTCCACTGAAAATATCAATTATTCATGTGGTATGTCTTTTTATCTATTATATATTAAGTTGCTATATTTTTTTAGACATAGGATTTTTTCGTTTTCAAGGCATGTCATAGGTATGTCTCTGAGAATTGGAAAATAAAGTATAGAAAATAATCAAGATGTTCATAAGTGGTGAAATCCTGAGAATAAATACAAAGAGAAGAGTCAGGGAGAAGAGCTTAGTCAGGTTTCTGAAGAAGTAGAAACCTGGACTGTAGTGGCAAGATCATAACTTGCATAGCTTCAAACTCTTAGACTCAAGTGATCCTCCCATCTTAGCTTCCCAAGTAGCTGAGAGTACAGGTCCATGACATCATCCTGGCTAAGTTTTGTTTGTTTGTTTCTAGAGATGGAGTCTTGCTATGTTGCCCAGGCTTGCCTCAAATTCCTGGCCTTGAGCAATCCTTCCACCTCAGCCTCCCAAAGTGCTTGGATTACACAGACTTGAGCCACCATACTTGGCCTAAATTTTATATTATGAAGATGGACTCTGCCATCATTACCCACATGGTTGGGGATTTGTGTAGTAGACCAATAAATTGGTATGACAGAAATTTTACTGATATTTGTAACAAGTAGGGGTTTCTCTAATCATAGAAAAATTCCCTGAGTCTGGTAGACTGCAAAATGTCTCCACGAAGATGTTCATATCATAATCCCAGAATCTGTAAATGTTACATTGCATGGCAAAAAAGGATTTTACTAATATGACTAAATTAGGGATCTTGATATAAGAAGATTATCTTGAATTATCTGGATGTGCCCAGTAGACTTGCAAGGGTCCATTTAAAACAGAGGCAGTAGAGTTAGAGTCAAAAAAGGCTAAGCGATGACAGCAGAGAGAGAAATTAGAAGATGTTAAACCACTATCTTTGAAGGTCAAAAGTGGGACCACAAGCCAAGGAATGCAGATGGCCTCTAAGCTAGAAAAGGTAAAGAAACTAATCCTCCTCTAGAACTTCCAGAAGGAATGTACTCTGCCAAAAACGGGGTGTTTGCTCAGCAAGACCATTTTGAACTTCTGACTTCTAGAGAATAAATTTGTGGTTTTTTCATTTGAGTTTATGAGTAATGAATTTATGACAATTTGAGTGATGGCAGTTTGTCACAGCAGCCATAAGAAATTAATGCACTGAGTTATTTCAAATTTACTCTATTTTTATTCATATTTTTGCATGTGGTCCATGCAGGTATAAAATGGTGATACATAAGTAGGTGCAGACCCTAAGCAGCCTCCACTGGGTAAAAGCTGCTCTTTACTGGTTCTTCATACCTAAAAAACAAGATCTTCTTCAGTTCAGGTAATCTCTTTATGGGCCAACTAGATACTTCTTAAGGGTAACCTTAAAAGTTCCTTCATAAGAATTTCATGAAGCAATTGGGACTAGTAAAGAACTATTCAAACTGAATTTTAGAAGAAATGTTTACTTAGATAGGTAAAAACAGTAAAATTTAAATTATAGATAAGCTGATTATATTTTATCATGTGATTTTCATGCCTTTCTCACTGGGCAATTTATGAAATAAGTAGTTGTGTATGGGCTAAAGGAAATACTGTTGGGTTCTACAAGCAGAGTGGCATCTGCTTTATTTTATTACTTGCCTCTGCATAATCCCCAGTCCTCTTGAATTTTGAACTTTTTTGTATCAGGAATAATTCTGCCTGTCTGAATTTTGTTCAACATTCTGAATT
This sequence comes from Plecturocebus donacophilus, assembly GCA_004027715.1. Classification (NCBI taxonomy): domain Eukaryota; kingdom Metazoa; phylum Chordata; class Mammalia; order Primates; family Pitheciidae; genus Plecturocebus; species Plecturocebus donacophilus. Next base: position 5,519 of record PVKP010016751.1, read on the forward strand.
TTAAATCTAGGTTTACTTCTATGAACAACTATATTTGTTCCAATTTTTTTTAATCTACCATTATTTCATTTAACAAACATTTACAGAGTGCCTGTTGGATGCTATCCTCTCTTCAATGTACAAAACTGTCCAAAATGCCTGCCTTATGGAGTTTAGTTCTAGTGAGTCTGGGCGAATATGTGAAGGAATAAATGTTTCTTCAATGTAAGTCTAGTAAGTGTATCTGCTGGAATCACCAACCAAAACCAAAGAAGGTCTCCTTACTTTTTCTCTGATGGAAAGAGAGGGGGTGTGACTGGTTGGAGGTGAGGAAAGGGAAGTGAAAAGAAGCATTAGAGAGGTGATAGTGACTTTATTGACTGGGGGCACAAAAAAAATTTCCACATGGAGTGCTTTTTCAAAATGTGTTTACCCGTTACTACAAACTTCAGTGATGATTTACTTCAATGCCTTGTAAACAGATGTCTCTGATTTTGCTACTAAACAATTAATTCCATGTCCGTAAATGCATGGCTCACCATGGATGAGGAAATGAACCAATAGGGCTATAACAGCTTAGGTCCAGGGAACTGCAACCTGCAGCTTCTTGGCTAAGAGTAATTATATAAAAAAGTTTAGCTGCAGATAAAAGGCAGTGATGTACAGCTGCAAGAAAACAACCTGGGCTTCCTAAATCCCTTTGGAAAAGGCATTTTACCCCTTGGGCCTCTCTTTCAAGATATATTGATTGAGAAATTTGCATTTTATAATCTTTAGTTTTCTTTCCAGTGCTAATGTTCTATGATTCTATTGAAATTAAACATTCAGATATGTAAGTCTAGAATCTTTTAATTTGATCCTATGGGTAACATGTTTAATAATGTGTGTTTTGTTGCATTAATTCAGTATCTTACTTTCTCCTGTAAGACACATGGAAACTAAAAACCCTTTGAAAACTACTCTTCTCAAAGTACTGTTATCACACACACACACAGGCATACCCAATTATATTTACATTCTGAAATTATATGTATGTGTATAGACTCTATGTGGTTTAGTCTCTTAGGTAGTATAATATCCTAGATAACATTTGTTAAAGAGTAACGTAAGAATTTTTTCATTTGACATAGCTTAAACTTTCTCCATATTTTACATTTGGAAAATAAAACTTTCTCCATTTTTACAAATTATAAAAGATGCTCTCATTTTTTCTGTAGAATGAATCCTCAATTAACTAAGAACCACAAAGTAGCATATTATTTCATTCAATTTATGAGAACAAAAACACAGACACACACACATAAATGCACACATCAAAGACTGACTAAAACCAACAATTCCAGCTGGACACAGTGGCTCATGCCTGTAATCTCAGCACTTTGGGAGGCTGAGGCGGGTGGATCACCAGTGGTCAGAAGTTCGAGAGCAGCCTGGCCAACATGGTGAAACTTCATCTCTATTAAAAATACAAAAATTAGCTGGGTGTGGTGGCCTGGGCCTATAGTCCCTGCTTCTTGGGAGGCTGAGAGAGGAGAATCGCTTGAACTCAGCAGGCAGAAGTTGCAGTGAGCCGAGATCACACCACTGCACTCCAGCCTGGGCAACAGAGCATGACTCCATCTGAAAAAAAGAAAAACCCAAAACAAAAACAAAAATAAACAAACAGAAACTAAAGAATTTCACAAAATTCTGAGTTAGTGCACATTTAATTTCAGCTCATCGTTCCGGTAAATATACCAGTGCTTATGGTGGAAACACACAAGGCCACAGAATATCCTTAATCATAATTTTTGTTTTGTTTTGTTTCATTTTGAGACAGATTCTTGCTTTGTGGCCCAGGCTGGATTGCGGTGGTGTGATCTCGGCTCACTGCAACCTCCACCTCCCAAGTTTAAGCGATTCTCATGCCTCAGCCTCCCAAGTAGCTGGGATTACAGATGTGTGTCACCACACTCAGCTAATTTTTGCATTTTTAGTAGAGACGAAGTTTCACCATGTTGGCCAGGCTGGTCTCTAACTCAGGAACTCTGGTGATCCACCCACCTCAGCCTCCCAAAGTGCTGGGATTAAAGGTGTGAGCCACCACTCCCAGACAATCATAAAATTGTAAAAAAAAAAAAAAAAAACAAATATGGCATACATACTATATCCACTAGGTTAGAAAAATAAACTGAAATGCTCTAGAGATTTTTCAGATAAAGTTAAAACAGTTAAAACCAAAAAAGTGTTTTGTGACGAACAGTCCATCATAAAAAAAGTCAAAACCAAAAAAGTGTTTTATGACTAACAGTCCATTATAAAACTCAAGTAAGATAATATTCAAATTCCTACACACTCCAGCATAAAACTTGAAATACACAAAATGTATTTAAATGTGTATTTTAATATTAAAGTACTTACAACTTTTAAAAGAAATGAAGTATTTGTTCAGAAGCACAAAACTTTTGGTAGTAAAAGGCCACAAGTGTAAAAACAATTCTGGTCAAATCACCCGTGGATGCATTATAAAACCAAGGGCCTCTTCTCTATAATTGAGTGTTGTCAAGAACAAGTCACATTATTCCAAGTTCAGCTGAGAATGATTTTGAATAACTTTTAAAAGGCCCTGGCGAAACACTACGGAATATTCTATGAGTTATTCAGCCTTTGGGCATGATCATGAATATATTTACTACCACATTTTTATGCTCTCTTAAAAAGTATTTTCAAAACATCTTGTGGGGGTCTCAGAGGAACCATTTGGTGAAAATTATCTTCCAAACTACATTTCTGTGGATGTGTGTACAGTTATTCTGAAGGGTAGTGACCCTCAGCCATTAAAAAGAGAGATTTACCTGAGCAATGCCAAGTAGTATGTTGGCCCATTATTTTCAATAAGCAATTTTTCTTGAAATGCTATCACTGGACAGGCCATGACACACAGTTCTTTTGATATATTCTCTCATGAAGATAAAGAACAGTTATTCCTCTAGGCAGAACGTGGTAGGGAAGAATTTTGTGTAACCATAGGAGACCCAGGGTAGGAGGAAGTAGTGTGCAATGACTCAATGTTAGTGCAAACAAGAAAAACATATTTATTTCAAATGAGAGATATTCTACTAAAATGCAATAAAAACTAAAATGCATATGGTGCCAGAATGTGATTTTAATTAATTAAGATTAATTCTATGTACAAGATGCATATAAACCTACTTTGTCAAACATATGACATTACAAACATATGACATAGTCATTTTATTCAAGTATATTACTCATAAACTTGAAGGTTTATATACATTGTATTTATATGTAAAGAATATATGTAAATTATATTCCTTTTATGTCCTATTCACTCTTAGATATTTCTATCACAGAATCAGCGGCTAGCTGCTTCTTTTAAAAGACTATCCCTAAAATATAAATTACAATAACATAAAACAAGAAAATACAAACATAAGAGAGCTGCCAGCAGGTTAAGATTGATGTGACCCCACAGTAAAAGATGGTGCCCCAGGACTGCATACTAAGGGGCTGCTACTTAGCAAAGCACACTTACTAGTTTCAAACAGGGTGTGTAGCAGCGATGATTATTACTTAAAAGTTTCTAGCAATTTTTTGCTGTGGCAAAAGGTGATTTTGCATCTTTAAATTTGGCACTTGGAAAATAAATGACAATATTTTGGAATAGAAGCCATTTCTGTCTTCTTAGATAGAAATTAGAAGTTGTTTTGGGGACAGCCTCCTCCCTTAATACCAGCAGAGACCACTTGGGTAAACACGATGAATCAGAAAATTGTAATAGATGTAGCCATTGTTTGTAAAGCAGTCTCAAACCAATGCTAGATTAAAAAATATATATCATCAACTCTTGAGATTGTCTATTTTAGGCCCCAGGCAACAGAATACTCCTGTGTGGGTAGCATGAGTAGTGACTGAAGTAATAGATGCTTCCACAATCAGTAATTCAGAAAGAGGATTAAGAAAGCGGGATCTGTTTGGGATAGGAAAGTTTCATTTATTTCCGGAAGTCTAAGGGGTAGCAAAATGATTGAGAAGGTCCTTGAGAAAAATAAGCATGGCAGCAGACTGGGTGGGTAGAGAGAAGACGAAGGGGGAAAGAGGAATTCAAGCCAAATAGGAAACCCTGTAGAGGAAACTGGGTGCACTCAAAGGAGTGATGATAACTGATGAAGAGGACTTTACTTCTCTTCGTGCTTATGTTTTGAGTATTTTGCATTGGGGATTTGTCAGGGTTCTCCAGAGAAAGAGAATCAGTAGGATATAGATAGACAGATATTGGAGTAGATTTATTATGGAAATTGGATCACCAATTTTGAGGTCAAGAATTCCTATATGCTGTCTGCAAGCTGGAGAACCAGGGAAGCAGGTGATGTACTTTAGTCCAGTCCACAGGCCTGAGATGCAGGGGAGTCAGTGGCTAACTCTCAGAGTTTGAAGGCCTAAGAACTCCAAGCTCTGATGCTGAGGACACAAGAGAATGTGAATTATCCCTTCTTCTACTATTGTGTGCTATCCAGGCCTTTGACAGGATGATGCCTGTCTGTGCTGGTGAGGGCACATCTACTTTATTCAGTCTACAAATGCTAACCTCTCACAGACACATGCAGAAAAAAATGTTTTACCATCTATGTGGGCATCCCTTGGCCCAGTTAACTTGACATATAAAATTAACCATCACATATTGTAATTCCATCCATCCTTTTAGGTTGGTTTTTGCAATTCTTTATGGCACTTTGAGATTTTTTGTTTGGACAGAGTCTCGCTCTGCCACATAGGCTGGAGTGCAGTGGCACGATCTCGGCAAACTGCCACCTCAGCCTCCCAAGCTCAAGGGATTCTCCTGGCTCAGCTCCCGAGTAGCTGGGATTACAGGTGCCCACCATTATGCCTGGCTAATTTTTGTGTTTTTAGCAGACACAGTTTCATCATATTGGGCAGGCCGGTCTCAAACTCCTGACCTCACGTGATTCACCTGCCTTGGCCTCCCAAAGTACCAGAATCACAGACGTGAGCCACCGCACCCGGCTACAGTTTTAGATTTCTTGGCCTTTTGCTTTGGAGAACCATTTGAATATTTGATTATGTTACCAGGGAGGGTAGAGGGTGTGACCTTGAATGTAGCCTAAGAATGTGCAGAGAAAAGTGCCTAGAGAGAAGAAAATGAGATAGCAAAAAGCAACGGAGCACCCTAAACAGAAATCTCCAGCAAGAGATGAAAAAGAGACATGAAGAATGGATTTGTTGAATATTTAAGGATCCCAATACTATTTAAACTTAACAAGGACAGAACCCCATTAAAAGCAAGGATTTACTGCCATCAGTGGGAAGATGGCCCATGCTGTGTTATGTGTTATCTACATAGTAAAGAGAAGGGTAGTCTCTGAAGACATGAGAATTTGGGAGCATTCAGGCTTACTGTAGAATATTGTTAATATTAGAAAGAGTGAAGCTCAGGCAGCCATTTGCCCTCAGAGCCTTCCCACCACTTTCTATTATTTCTCAGAAGTATAAGCACCAGAGTGCACCTTTTCTTGCAAGAATTACTTTCTGGAAGGAATGTAAATACCATTCACTTAATGCCTCAATTCATTTTGTTTACTAAGCAACATGCTAATGTAAAATATCATATTTTATTTGGATTAGAAAGTTTATGAATAGAGAAAAACTTTTAAAGTAAACCAAAAACGAAAGCTTCTGGGTTGTACTTGCTTTTACTGTTTTTATTTCTTTTTTTCCTCTTCTGAGACACAGTATCAAGGTCAACAAATAGCTTGATTTGAACTCCCTTTGAAAGTTGCTGGAAACTCTGAAAACATCATCAATTAGAGATAAGAAGTTTCCTTTGTCTTATGTGAGACTCTTACAACTGTATTCCTTTCGGTACATTTTATTGCTTTCTTTCTAAATTTCTTCTTTTACTCTGTGATCCTGCCTGGCAGTCTAGCTTCTGTTTCCAAATCCCTGCTTTCTTGACATTTTCAGTGACTTGTGGCTCCCTGTCACCAGCAAGGCATGTAATTGAAACCAAGAGAGTGAGAACAATAGGAATCTGATAATAAGCCATTGTTACTAAATCAGGTTCAATGCAACAGTAAAGATATATATATATATATAATCAGGTCCAATGCAACAGTAAAGAAATATGCTTCCAGGAGGTAGATTTTTACTACTATTCAGACTCAAAGAATGTCAAATCACCCAAAAGAGGAACTTATTTTTAAAGAATTAGAAAAAACACAAAACACGATGAATCCTTTTTTTAGTTTATAAATTTCCTCCTTCAGTTAGTCATTGGTTAGATGCTAAAAAATATGTAAACATTTTCAATATGACTTACAAATTGAGAGGACAATCATTATGATATACATGTATACATTACATAATATTACATTTTCATATGGTTTGGCTGAATAATTTGAAAATGTTTAATGCTTAATAGCCTGACCAAGCTGAAATGTGAAAGTCATTTCTGTTCTCCCTCTCCTCTCTGTGTGTGCAGGGTACACATTGATGCATTACTCAACAATGAGGATGCATTCTAGGTAATACATCTGTAGGCAATTTCCTCATTGTGCAAACATCGTAGTGGGTACTTACACACACCTAGAGGATATAGCCTGCTACACACCTATGCTTACAGTATAGCCTATTGCTCTTAGGGTACAAATCTGCAGCACGGTACTGTAGTGAATACTGGAAACAATTGTAACACATGGTGAATATTTTTGTATTGAAACATATCTGAACATAGAAAGTGTACAGTCAAAATATGGTATTATAATCTTATGAGATAACCTTCTAAATGTGGTCCATTGTCAGCCAAAGTGTTATGTGGCACATGACTATAATACCTTTTCTTACACTGCAAGAGACTACCAGAAGAAACTCACTTTAAAATCTGAATTTTTAAAAACAATTTGAAATCTATTTTCATTTCCTTTCCCTCTGGAATGGTAACATGTTAATTCTTTCAGGATTAGAATAGAAACTAATTTAATATAAATTAATTAATATATAAAAATTTAATATAAATAAAAATTTACTATATATACCAATAGACTCGACATCTTGTTTGCTTAATACTGATTTAAGAAATTCAATAACAAATAAAACTTGAAACTCAGAAAAAATTCTCAAAAACAAGTATGACCCAGAAGCTTTTAAGAATTTCAAAGCAAATATAAAAGAACTAAAAAGGTTAGTATGCGTAGGCAACAGAAAGCTGATATTTGTAACAGACATGAGTTGCTATCTCTGAAAGGCTTTCCCCCACGTCTCCCTAGCTGGCAGAGGTGCAGTGTAGGTAAAGTGACCACCTTCAACCTTCTACTTGGCTATGCCAAGGCAGAATACCCTATCCTCGGTCCTGATAAAGCTTATCTTGGCAATTGCATTGCTCTTGAGAATAATTAACCTACAAATAGATGTGTGACTTTTTTTTTGTTTTTTGTTTTTACTATTTAAAGAACTCAAACTGAGGAGTCCTTTGATTAAAAATATAAACTTTTTAAGAAGAATTATTTTTCCTGCCCCTGAATAAGGCTCTGAAGGAAAGTAAAGGCTAGAGATGTGGCAGCCAAACTTTTTCCATGGAGGAAAAAGCCTGAGGTTAAAGCCAACAAGACAGCTGAGCCCTTGGTAATATTGCTAAGCACTTGAACTAATCAGCACTGCAGTTACTCTGCATGTTCTATAAGATAAGAAATTCTAGCTAAGCCATTTTAGACATTTCTCTGTTATTTTAAGTGAAAGCATCCTTATAGAAACATATGCATATGTGCTTATATACATATGTGAGAAAAAATAAATGTGAAAAATATGTAATATTTATATATAAATTACATATATATCACATATATGTCTTATACTTTCAAAGAAACAATATCTGGTTATGAATTGTATTGTTTTACTTCAAATTGCAATTAGAGCAATTATCAATGTTTGAAGCAAAAAAAGCAAACTTTCATCTACAGAAAAATTTATTTTCTAACTTAAGATTTCCTAAAAAAAAAAAAAAACATGTATTTTACTACAAAAAAAAAAAAAATTAGCTGAGAGTGATGGTGCATGCCTGTAGACCCAACTACTTGAGAGGCTAAGGCAGGAGAATCACTTGAACCCGGAGGCAGAGGTTTCAGTAAGCCGAGATTGTGCCACTGTACTCCAGCCTGACAGAGCAAGACTCTTGTCAAAAAAAAAAAAAAAAAGAAACATGTATTTTACAAGACACCTTTTAGTGAAGTGAATTACTCTGCAGAACTCATTGAACATCATCAGGTAGTACAGCTCAGAATGTACTCCACTCAGAAGTAAATGTTTGACTACACCAAAATACCTATAATCTAGCTCCTATATAATTTGTAATAGCTTTTTGTCTCTGTTATTGTTGTAGTAAGTACAACAGGTTTCAAAATCATCCTTTTCTTTCTGGCGTGTGATCAGTACAGTTTCATGTTTCTACTGAAAAATCAGTGCAGGAAGAAAAACATATCTAATTCAAAATTTTCCTAAAGATATACCTTACATGATTAATTTACAATCATATTTACTAGATTCAAATACATATTTTACATTTTAATTGCTTAACATATTTTTATTTTTTTCTTGACAAAAATGATAACAGATAAGAAAGTAAAGTTATTTTAGACTTAAATGAACACTGTAGGTTATTGATCTTTTCACATCACATTACAACACATGGATTGTGGACCAAACTACTGACAATCAAGAGTGAGTTCACAGTAATCTAAGGAGAAAACAAGTTGATGTAAGTATACAAACGGAGAGAGTCAAAATCTCCACAGAGGACTCATAGGTGTAACATCCCTGGAATTTAATTCCAGAAGCCATTGTACCTGTAGATGTGGCCTGACCCAAATGACCTCTGTCTTAGTTCACTTTGTGCTGCTATAACAGAATGTTACTGAATAATTCTGAGCTGACTGGATTATCTGACTGGATATCTGAGCTGACTGGATTATCTGAGCTTCTGGATATTCTGCGCTGACTGGATAATTTATAATGAACTGAAATTTATATCTCATGGTGCTGGAGGCTAAGTACAAACTGAAGAATTGGCATCTTGTCAGGGCCTTCTTGCTCTGTCATCCCATGGCAGAAGGGTAAAAAAAGAGTAAGAAAGAAAAAGAGATGGTGATTGAAATTGTCTTTTTATAAGAAGTTCACTCCCATAAAATGGAAATAATTCATTCCAGAAATGAGAACCTTAATTGGTCTAATCATCTCTTAAGTTTCCACCTTTAAACTCTGTTACACTGGAGATTAAGTTTCCAACACATGCCATTTGGGGAACACATTTAATTCATAGCTAGCTTTCTTTGGCAAGCCAGCCATACAGTGCAGCTCAGCCAATCCTTGATTTTGGGGAGGGAGCTGTGCAGTTTTTTCAGAGACTAAATCTCCTCCAACAACCAAAAATATTTTGCATATTGTCTATGGTTGTGGGCATGCAACAGTGGCAGAATGGAGCAGTTCTGGCAACAATCATAATGACCCCAAAATCCTAAGGTACTTGTTATTTATCCCTTACAGAAAACATTACTTGACTCCTGATGAAGAGGCCTAGTGTGAATAAAGATGATTGCATAAGGAGAGAAGAAAGGGATAGGAGATGAAGTGAGTGGACTACACATAGGTCAGTTCACGTGGGACTTTGCAAGCTATGGTAAAGTGGTTTGGATTTAATGAATTGAAAGAAGAGCCTTTGGAAGGTTTTGAATAGGAGATTTTACTTAAATTGTTAAAAGACATTCTTGAATGTTTTGTTTGGGGCTGGGATGCTGAGGAAAGAGTATGAATAAGGCAGAGAAAGAAGCCTTGGAGTATTGCACTAAGAAGACACCATCTGATGACATCCTAAACTAGAGTGGTAGCAGAGGAATTGGGAGAAGTGTCCACTTAGAATAAACAGAATTTGCTGGTAGACTAGAAGTCACATACTACAGAAAGAAGGAAAATAGTGAGGACGCCCAAGTTTCTGGCCTTATCAGTGGGACAGTCTTGAGGAATTTTTACCAAGATGGAGAAGACTGCAGCATTGCCGATTTGAAAAGAGAATCAAGAACACTGTTTTGGACATAATAAAGCTGGCATGCCTATTAAACCTCCACCAGCTAATGCTAATTAGTCTGCAGAACATGAGCATCTGAAACCCAATGAAGAGATCAGGAATACAAACACATATTTGGGAATCATCACTCTATAGATGGAACAAAAGACACAGAGTTGACCGGGATAACTTGAAGTTGTGCACTGCATGAATAAAAGAGATAAGACATCAAAGCACTGAGCACAAAAGATGCTCCAAAATTTAGAGTTCTAATTGTCAAGAGCAAACCCGAGCGGCCAGTGATGTGGAAAGGAAACCAGGAAAATCCAGCCAAAAGAACAAAGTGTCTCCTTCAAAGAGGAGGGAGTATCAGATACAGTTTGGAAACTAAGTGATAGTTCTTAAACTTTAAGACATTATCTTCTTATTAATTATTCTTTTTTTCATGTAATCTGTTTTTCTTCTTAAGAAGGAAGACTCTACAGCTTTAAAAATTATTATATTTTATTGAGTATCAACTATCAGCAAGGCCAGAAAATAACATTCTATGAGTTCAGAAGAATCATTAATTTGCTTTTAAATGACCTCTATGGAAACAAACAAACAAACAAAAAAATAGAGCACGTCTATATTCCACTCAATAATCAAATCTACTTTTATTTAAATGACACTACTTATAAAGTATAATAAAGAAAAAATAATTCAATTTGCTATGCAAGTGCAGTATCCTACACACATACTCATTACATATCCAATACTTTTTTATTGATACTTTGCCAAGAATAGGAAAAATAAGGAAGCACCTAAAAGAAGGTTATGAAAGCCCTGTGCAAAACTCCCACTCCTATTTACAGCCTGTGGAAGTCAACAACCTCAGTGTGTGGCTCTGTTGCTTCTGAGGGATTCTGGTAAATGTTCTGCTGTTGTGTAAGGAGCTGAGGAACAGGAAAACAAATAATTCATAACCCCATGAAAGCTGAAGGCTTAGCAACTCTGTATTTTGTATGTAAGTAAAAAAAATAAGATGATTTCTTTCTCACTGTAATTTTGATTGATTTTATGGCAGAAAAACATGTTAATTTGCTGTGCTTTGTCCCATTTAGTTCTAAAAATTTGTTCAACTTTTAAGATTATTTCAATTACCAATCATACTTTTTGAGTTGCTTGCCATGTTAGTTGGCATTATAACTGCATTAGTGTCTATAGTTTATAAATATTTAATGGAGGTATGATAGCCAGCTTTCATAGCTGCCGTGCTATAGCTAAAATGAACTGTGTAATATTTGACAGTCTACTAAAAATATTTAACAGTCTACTGTGCTAAAAATAATTTCTGAAAAAACACTTCCCTTCAATGTGTTTTGCTCAAAACCTATTAATTGTAGGATTATACCCAAAAAATCATATTAGTTTAAAAATAATCTTTTGCAAAACCATTCAGCAAGTAACTATCCAGAAAAATCAAATGTATGTTGTTATTAAATAATATTTTAAAATGTTGCTTAAATCAAGATAAATTCCATCTGTTTTGTCTGCCCATTACAGGAAAGAAATTGTGTTGGTTGGAGATTTTCTGTTCTCTAGATAACTGTATTTATCGTTATCTAGAATTGTCTGTGATCACCAAATTGATAAGTAGAATGGAATTCAGCCCTCCACATTGATTGAATGATTATTAAGAGAAACGCTCCGTACTAAGTGTTGAGTAATTAGAGACAAAAGCTCAATTTCAGCCCTGAAAGAACTTACTTTCCAACAGAGAAAGCAAGAAGCAAGAATGATCACCTAACACAGAAGGGAAGGTCTCACAACACTTCCAAAAGGTAATGGGTCTGGAGCAGAGTCTCTGGAGTCCATGGTTAGATATATTCATTTTAATGGCTTAATTAAACAAAAACAACTCTTCTTTCTTGAGATTCCATTAAAATACCAGGCATACAAGTAACTTGCCAGGTGTTCTGCACATTAGTACCAATCCTCAAAATAGCTTTTGGTTTATGGATATCAAAGAAATCCCAGGGAAAAAGAAATAATATCTTGCCCAACATTACATTTCTAGAATGACAGGTTGAATTCACCCCATCACCCCACATTCTCAAGGATATTTGCTTGGCTTTAAAACTATCCTCTTTCCTCTAAATCATAGTGCCTCCCACTGCTGATCCGTTTTTTTCCACCAGCAAAAGCTATAAAGTCAGATCTAACATATTAAACATTTGGCCAGGTGTCTAAGTGTTAAATTAGGTCTCTGTCATTTTTAATCTATCTGTCTGTCTTTCCTTAAAGTCTTCTCCAATTTTCTTCTGGCCATCAAGAATGCTTAAACACCCTATGTAGGTGAAATTATAAAACTAGGAGAACTGACTTCAAAACCAGAATATATTGTAATTAATCTTTAAAATAGAAATGTCTCTCTGGTTTTAACTTTCTGTGATTCTATTAAGACAACTTATTCTATAACTTACCATTTCCTGATGGAGTTAGGTACCTTCATGTTTAGGCCTATTTGTAAATTCAGGTCATTTACAAACACCCTTGTCTCTTGGGTAGAGCTAAGGCAAGTCCCTGACCCTCCAGGAGATCACCCTGGGCCCCAAGCTGGTAGGGTGTTGAGGCAAAGGGCACTTGTACCTGCTCAATAAATATCACTACAATTCAATTACGAAATTTCTGTCTTTAAAGATATTTCAAGAGACCTTTGAAAGCTGTGACCACATGAACTTCCTTCATGTTGATTATCTTGACAGTGCCCTGCTGTGTTTCAGTTACCTCATGATATGGTTCGGATCCATGTTCCCACCCAAATCTCATGTCAAATTTTAATCTCCAGTGATGGAGATGGGGCCTGGTGGGAGGTGGTTTGGTCATGGGGAAGATGTGCCCTTTGGTGCTGTTCTCATGAGAGTAAGTAAGTTATCAGGAGATCAGGTTGTTAAAAGTGTGTGGCACCTCTACGTCTCCCTCTGCCCCTTCCTCTTGCTCTGGCCACGTGAGAAGTGCTAGCCCCCCTTTGCCTTCTGCCATGTTTGTAGGTTTCCTGGGGCCTCCCCAAAGCTGAACAGATGGCCAGTATTATGCATCCTGTACTGTCTGTGGAACCCAATTAAACCTCTTTTCTTAATAAATGACCCAGCCTCAGGTAGTTTTTTATAGCACGGTGAGAATGGACTAATATACTTAGTCTTCCATTTAAACTTCTAGGCACAAGGCAGGTCACAGATACTCAAATGCTTAAGAACCTTCCTATGTGAATGAGATTTAAGAAAGAGATTTCATCCTGTCTTTGCATCTTTAATGGATAATGCAAAGTGTGATACGTGGTAGATACCCAGTAACTGCCTGTTTATTGGAAACTGATAAATACCACAACTTTTATAATCTTTTTACAGTGGCCCTTATAGTAACATTCAGAAGAAATAATGGTCTTCTGGAATTCTATAATAATATATTGCCAACTTTCCCACTCTCCTAGAAAGCTATGGTTGTGAATCAAAATTCTCTAGATTAGAGTTACTGAGAAAATAAAAATTAATAATAAAAAGTATGTTAGGTATCTAATATGTCATTATCATGATACTTAGGTAATATGATCTTAACTATAGAGAAGAATAAATGGAGCACAAGGCAGGTATGTCAATTTCCTCAAGGTACTGTAGTAATGAAATGTGAAGTTAGAATTTGAACTCAGAAGGCTGGTTTCAGAGTCCAGGGGAAGTTGGATTGGGAAATGTAAAATAACATTCCCAAACATATAGGTGTCACAGATAAACAATCTCTTCTTCCAATGCTTCAGAAGGGTTTTTGGACAAGCCAGAACTGCAGGATAATTGTTATTATATAGTTAAAGAAATAATTTAACCATTGAATATTAATTATTCATTAATTATTGATGCTATAGTTGAATATTACATCATGTCTCATATAATATTAACGTGCTTTTCCAGGAATCTAATCTTATAATTCAATTTGATATACTATGTATTTTATATATATAATGTATCATTAAAAGAATAAAGAGGCTGAAGCATTTTATCAGAGTCCTGATGCTTACTGATCTACAGTCCCTCATAAACTACAAATAAAAGACTAACAGAAAACACACTGTTCACAAAATACACATCATGATGTCTTTACTGCAGACACCTTCACAATCAATTCAGCTCAATGAGGAGAGGCCCATCAATCAATCACTCAGACAGTTAATCAAAACACACACTGAAAGGTCTACAAGTCAAGATTCTGAAAGGAATTTAACTTATTATTTGAACACTAAGAATCCCTAGGTTTTAAGAGTTGGGTTGCTTCCAAATAGAGGATGGAGTTAACCTTTTTTCTGTGAAATAAATTGTCCCACGTTATTCAAAATGGGGTCAGCCAATCAATCAACTTTCTGAAAAGCAATTCTTTCTAAATGGTTACAAATAGCCAAGGATAGAAAAGAGATAACAGTTCTATAATAGTGTTCATTGTGTTCCTTTTTAATTCCTGTAGAAACATGTTACATATAAAAAAAGAAAAACCAAGAGCTTTAAATGGCTCTAGACAACTAAAGAACAATTATACATCAAAGAAGATGTGAGATGAGGTAAAATTGTACCAACCAAAGTTACTTCTTCCCTTCTCACTTAAAGCAAATTTGGGTAGCAAAATTTTTGCTGTTACATGAAGTCTCAAATTTCCATGTATCTTTTGTAAAGCCATCTTCAAAGCTTGGCCATAAGCTTTACAGCTGCACACACACCCTCACACACACACTCACACAAAATCCTGCATCCTCATCACCTCTCACAGGCTTGTATGATATTATAAATTTTTTTAATAAGAAACTCTTGGTCTCGATTAGTCAATAAGACTGATGGACATTTATAGAGATCTATCTAAATAGGCTCTCAACTCCGCTGGACATTACACTTAATAAGGATAATTTACATTCCTCAAATCAACTGAATAAGTGTCCCTGAACTAAAGATCATACTTAAAAATTAGAGGCAAGGATTGTATAAAAATTTTAAAAAGTAATTAATGTGGAAAAGAAAATACATCCATTGCTAAGCAATTAAATTCTGTTTTTTTAAGTTTGAATGACAATATTTGTAGCTTAATTGCATTAACCTATAATGGATTACAATCTGTTTCACAAAGTAATCTTGCAAAACTAGCCTCAAGAAGCAATCCCAAAAAAGAAATAAAATAGAAAAAAGTGAAACTGCAATTTTGGTTGTTCAAGAATACATCTTCTCACCCTACACTCTTCTTAAGGAAGATGAGTTGAGTTACATTATTAAATCTATGCCATAGTTTAAGCTCACTCTACCACCACTGCATTTTGTGGAAATCTAACCACAGAACCTCATCAAAAAAGTATTATTACCTTTCTTAAATATTTCTTTATAAAAAGCACTTTTATCCTGCAAATGGAGAGCGGTACACAGTAAAGGTTAACATAATCCTTTGCTGTACCTTTATTTTCTGTCTACAAGATACCTGTAAATTAAAGACTATGGTCTTAATGAATCAAAGCTTTGCCAAATGCTTATCACTGGGGCTGAAAATAAAACCACAAGTGAAGGATGAGATGCTAATCTGTTATTCATTTAGCAAACATTGTGCTACATGAAAGGAGTCAAAGAGGTGATCTCAGTCCTCAAGGAATTACCAAAAGTGAAACTCTAGGATGAACAAGAAACGTCAAAACCAATGGAGGCACTGGCTTGCAGGAGCCTGTTTCTTTAGTGGAAAGCCAAAAAGCCTCCTCAGCCTATTGTTAGATATAGTGAATTTCATGCTGCTCCTGGTATTCTAGAGGTTGAGAGATCCTGTAAGCTGCTAATGGGAACCCCACCAAAAATAATCATATAGATACCATGGGTGTCTTTAAACACAAGAGTCTTCTCAGTATCAATGGCTGCTTTTTCTCACTGTCAAAGGATCAATGAGGAATAATGACTCTGCTAGAAATGAACAAGTACCGAAGGCATCCTGAAAACTTAGACCTTCTACTAAAATTTGTCCTTCCTTCCCCAGCTTGTTTTGGTAGACAACTCCCTGCACATACTATCCAACAGAGACTACTCTTACGCATCCCAGGTCATGGCACCAGATAGAAAAGTTAGTACGATCCTTCCTTCTTTTTAAAATTCCCATGCTATTATTCCTCCATAACTGTTGTCAAAATTCTCTAGATGGGTTCAGGCCACTGATTTATCTAGAAACCAAATTTATGAAGGGATAGCATTAGGAGTCCTTGGTGATAAGGGAGCCATCCTAAAATAGATTATAAAAAGAGACCAGTATATGGAGCTCCAAAAAGAGAAGCAAGAACAAAGGTTCTTTAACAGATTATGATTTGGCTTTTGTCCTGAGTATTCAGCAAACACTTGTCTTGACCCATTCATCCTCAATTTTGGCTTTGCTCTCATTGATTTTCACTTTAGTGACCTGGAACATCTTCCTGCTTACTGAGACCTTCTTTCACAGCTAAATTCTGGCTTGTATATCCTGTGGTCCTTCATGATAGACTCCTTTAGCTGGGCATATGGGAAAGTGGCCCAGCTCTTTCTCCACTTCGGCTTCAATTCAGACACTCCCTCTTGGGGCTCTTTCGGCAACATGGCCCAGCTGGCAGCTCTCCAGCTTTCCTGGCTTTCCACTAAAGAAACAGGCTCCTGCAAGCCAGTGCCTCTATTGCTTTTGACGTTTCTTGTTCATCCTAGAGTCTCACTTTTGGTAATTCCTTGAGGACTGAGATCACCTCTTTGACTCCTTTCATGTAGCACAATGTTTGCTAAATGAATAACAGATTAGCATCTCATCCTTCACCTGTGGTTTTATTTTCAGCCCCAGTGATAAGCACTTGGCAAAGCTTTGATGCATTAAGATCACAGTCTTTAATTTACAGGTATCTTGTAGACAGAAAATAAAGGTACAGGCTTTAAGAAAGCAATATTTTTTTAAGTCAAGTCACATGCGGAGCTGGGTGAATATGTTTTAAGGATGAATTTTTTTTCTTCCTCCCCTTTTCTTTTACCATCTGATTTTCTTACAGCACTAGTTTTATGCCTGTAGTTGTTTGCATTCTCCAGAGTTTTAGGGACTATGACATTGTACAGGGATCTATGGTGTCCTCAAAGCCATCACTCTTACATTCTATCTTCTTCCCTGTTACACAGAATGAAGAAGAGAGTTAAAAAGAAAGTTACCTAATTCTAATAAAGTAAATAAAACCACTGCAGATCAGGCCAGTTTCTTTGTCTAAAAGTAAGAGAGATTAAAACAACCTTACAAAGAGCCCTGAGCTCCCTAAAAATGAAGCTGAGTTTCAGTCTTGCAGTGAAGGCATGAAAGACTGGTGAGGGACCTCTTGGGAGAAAACCAGAGGCAAAATAGCTGTGCTCTGTAACACCCAATGCCTCAGAGGCAAAAGAAGCTTATAATTAAGCAAGGCTGTACTCAGCTACTCCACAGTCAGCCTGTTGCAGACACCCTACCCACACCCTCTTCAGACACAGTTCTACTATTGGATGCCCTCACAGTGGCATGTTCTGGGGTTACATGGGATTTTCTAGAACCCTCCCTGTCAAGAATGAGCATATCTGTCATTGATTCCCCATTCTGTCACTTAGGAGATGCCTGACTTTTCAAGTTGCTTATCCTCTTTGTACCTAAGAGGCCCCAGTGGTTAAGTGGAGACAAGAGTACCAACCGCATCACTGACTGAATCCATTTCAAACACAAACACGCATAAATGATTCAAGCATTTAAACAGGATTGTAGTAAAAAAGATTTCAATATATATTACGTATTGTTGGCTTGGTGCTTTTTCAAGGCATCATGCACACATCATTAATTTGATTATCTCGGTCATGCTGTAAAAAGCTAGTGAAGTGAGTAACCACCCCACTGACCCTATGAAGAAACTGATGCTCAGGGAATTAAATGACTATTGTTTTTTCAAGTTAGCGTGACTGCCAAATGGTGAAACCAAGACTGAGTCCCAAGTCATTTTATATTTGATCCAGTGCTCTCCTATAATACCATCTTGGCTGAGTTAAATGAAACATTCATGGAGTTACCTAGGAAGATCCTATTGTGGGATTCCCCAGGTTAACACTCTTCATTCTAGGGTGTTGGGGTAGCAGACAGATGAGGTACAGTTCCTTTAATACCTCGTTGTGGATTGTTCATATTATTATATTGATGATGAATATTAGTAACTATTATCTAACACATGAGAACACCACTCTCCAGATTGCATAAACATAATAAATAATAAGCAATTATTGTTTTACACCATTCAGTTTTAATATGGCATGTTATATAGCAATAGATAACAGAAACAGCCCCTAACATCTTCAATGTCCTTTTCTAATCCTGTAACATTCTGGGAAAAGATCGGATGCTTATGAAAACAAATAAATGAGACTAATCCCCACCCAGGCTAACATGAGAGAAAAAACATAAACATGGGCATGTGGAGGCAAAAGGAACATGGATAAGTATCACTACTTTCTAGAATGCATAGAGCCCGCTCTGGATGATGACAAGGGTATGGCCAAGTTAATCTAGATCTCAGAGAAGCATCTGCTCTCTTGAAGGCCTGAGATTTCCCTTAAAGAGTTACCTAAGAAAAAATACAACTCTCTACCACTTAGAAGCTCATTTAACTCATTAATATGGGAGACACAATGGTGATGTGATGGAAAGCATAATCTCTAGAGTCAAAAGTCTACGTTGTATGCCTGGCTTTGTTATTTACAAGCTTTGAAATCTTGGCCAAATTGCTTAAATTCTGTCTATAAAAAATGGAAATATTAATAGCCCCTATTCCATATGAATAATAAACAAGTTAAGTCATGCAGTATACTTAGAAAAGTGCTACTAGTTAGTAATGCTCAAGAAGCATGGCCTATTAATATTAATGCAGATTTTGCTGCAGCCTTTCTACTGCCTACGTGCTTCACTCTTCAGCAACTTGACTCAGCCTTATAGCATCATGATAAAAATCCCACTAAAACCTGAAAGTTGTTAAAGACCCATGATCCTTGAGATTCACTACTCAGCAGTGTCATGTATTTAGCATGTCCTTTATTTTTTTATCTACCTCCCAGACTCCTGTCTTTTTTGTCCTTGGTTTTCAAACATACTGAGACAAATACTTCCATATAAGCATGTATCCTGTCTCTTTTTTTATATTTCTTTTGAGACAGTGTCTTCCTCTGTTGCCCAGGTTGGAGTGCAGTGGCATGATCTCTGCTCACTGTAGCCTCTGCCTCCTCAGTTCAAGTGATTCTCATGCCTCAGCTTCCCAAGTAGCTGAGACTACAGGCATGCACCACCATGCCCAGCTAAGTTGTATTTCTAGTAGAGATGGATTTTCACCATGTTGGCCAGGCTGGTCTTGAACTCCTGACCTCAAGTGATCTGTCCCCTTTGGCCTTTCAAACTGCTGGGATTATAGGTGTAAGTCACCGCACCTGGTCCCATTTTGTTTCTTTCCAAATTCAAACCTCCCTATGACAGCATTCTATTCATCATTAAATACATTCACCACCTTTCCAAGACATTCCCTAAAATTTTCCTGTTCACAATGCCCTCTGGAACTGCTGCATAATAAGAAAATGAATATATAAACTTTTATCCTACATGTTTCCTTAACTATTTCATTATTTTCCTACTTTATGACATAGCTTCATACACAAGTTATATGGAGATATGAACTAAGGAGGAAGCATCATACTTAGAAGTTTTCTGTCAGACAAAGTATTCTCAGTTGACTTTGTAAGAGACGTCAGTCACGTTCAGCTGGGATCCAGATTGCCAGGTGGGCGGGCAGGACCCTCCATGGGAACGTGATAGGAAAGAAGGCTTTTCTTAGTAAGCAGGTATGGATATGCTCAGGCACTGATATGCTTCTCAGGAGCAAAAATAAAATGCTACTGCTATGGAGCATGTAAGAAAGCTCTTTTTATGTTCACATAACTAATGTCATTTGAAAGAGGAATGAATGTGTCTCAGGGGATTCTGGGGTGGAAGCCTAAAAGTCAGCAGCAGATGTTGCTTATTTAAATGAGACTGGATACTTCATAGTCAAAGTCCATTGCTTTGGCTTTCTGGGCATTCGTATCATGTGTAGCTGCCATGCTAAGTCCAGACTGTCACCTGTGTTCATTAGGTCCCAACTACCTGGATAAATCAGACCATGCACTTTTCATTGTCTGGAGCAGGCCCCATGCTTTCTGCAAGGTAGTGATGCTCATTCATGTTCCTTTGTGACTACACATACCCATGTTACATTTTCTGACTCATGTTAGCTTGGGTGGGATTAGTCTCATTCATTCATTTGCATAAAGACCCAGTTTCTTCCCAGAATGTTATAAGATTAGAAAGTGTTACTGAAGAGCTTGTGAGTTGTTTCTGTTATCTATTGATACATACCATATCACATTACAACTTAGTGGCATAAAGCAACAATCATTTATTATTTCTTATGATTACAAAGTCTGAGAAGTTGTGATTTTCTTATGTGATAGGTAATCTGGAGTTATTCTCAGAATATCAGTCACTTTATACTTCCCTATGTCCTTGAAAATTATACTGACTTACTCTGAGAAATCTTGGTTAGCTATTAGAAAGATGCTATCTGATTAATGATACCTATAAGTTATATCTAATATAATCTTTATGGAAAATGGTCACTGAACCTAGAGCCTGAGAAGAGAATAAATGAAAGATAAGAGGGAACCACTTATTATTAAAGGAATCTTCATCTAAATGAACTGAAAACAATCTCTTGCACCCCAGTGTTTGTCAGTCAGCAGGAAGTAGATTAGGTAACTTTTCCTTTGATGAAGTTTCTCAGTGTCTCCCTATGCAACAATACAAACATTAAACAACAGTGTAAATAAATTTTCTAGTTAAGAAATCTCTTCAAAGAAAGAAAGAATAAAATGAGAAGCACCACTGACAAAATATTTTTCTTGTCCATTTTTTCAAGGTAGAATATTTGCAACGGAAATAATGCTTTGTGCAGGAGTGTTTATGCTTTCAATGAAAACAAAATGAAATGATTCCTCCTACTGAACCAGATAATTTAAAGATAATTTGTTCCTTTTGCTATTGTTCTCTCAAGAGTCCTGAAATTTTTCCACTAAACCACAACTTTTTCAAGATACAGCTTTTATGTTTACTACTGTTACAATATAAATATACATTATTTTCAATCTGCTGTTGCAGTTCTTTCTGCTCCAAACGTGCAATGATATACATTTGTGAGTTAAATGAAGAAAAAAATATATGTTTCCTACAAAAACAGCTTGGCTTTCAATGGTGTGTCCTTTAACGGTTTTATCTTTTCTAGTTTGAATCCAGAGTTAATCTTAGCATTATGGCAATTTCTGGGAATTGTTAAAACACACACATGCATATGAATACACACCCACACATCTTTTCATTTGACAATGGTCTTGTATTCAGACACAATACTTTCAGACAGAAGATAGTGCTGAACACCATTTGGTAAAGAAACAAAATGTTTCTTTCTATTAAAATAACGATTTTAAGTTAGCATATTTATATTGATGCTATTATGTGTATCTTCCAAAAGTGTTAGCATGTAGTTTGAGGCCAGAGCAAATATATCAAGAGGGTCATCAGCCTGGTAAGGCAAATGGAATTTTATCAAAATGGTATTTGAGGAAGCAAATACTTAGAATTCAATATTGTCCGGAGGTGAAGAATATTACCCTAAGGAAAAAATAGCAAACAGAAGGAAGAAAAGGCAAGCTTTGTGTTCTCCTTTTTAGCTGTCAATTCTTTATGTTGCCTGACAAAAAAATCACATGGAGATTTCAATCTCGCATGTTAGCTCAATATTTGGCAGAGTCCCTTGTCACAAGTTTCCTGGAGAGAACTCTGATATGATAAGGCTCCCTTACTACTATTTTAAATATATATATATTATATTTCCCTATGACTAGCTATCGCTGCAATAAATAAGAGTTGAGCATCCCAATATCTGATTAGACTACAAATGTATCTTAGGATTTATTTCTTCATACTTTCAATAATATTAAGTAAGTTGCAAAACACCTAATTCACTTACAATATACACTTCAGGAAACAATAAACTTTGATTTATGTTTCTGAAATAACATTTCATTCCTGCATCTTAAATCAAGTATTGAGTTTCTTTCCTACATTTACCCTGCACTGAAAATTTATTAAATCCTCTTGGAGCTACCCCCACAGTCTTCCATGGTGATTCAAAGTGGCTCTAGCAAAAGCCTCAGATGTAAGCACTCTCTTTAACCAATATTAAGGACATATTCAAGAAACTCCATCTCTATAAAAAATACAAAATCCTGGACATAGTGACTCATACCTGTAGTCCTAGCTACTTGGGAAGCTGAGGTGGGAGGATTGCTTGAGCCCAGGAGGTTGAGGCTGTAGTGAGCTGTGAGCATGACCCTGTGTCAAAAAAAGAAAAAATAATAAATTAATCAACTTTTGGTTGATTCATATCTAGAAATATGAACATTTATCTCCTCCTTAGTTGCTGAATTTAATGCTACGAGAAAGGTTGTGTATAAAAACATAAATTCATCATCACAGGAAGAGTAGTACAGGTGTCACTTGGAACATAACCCCAAGTATTGGGAATTTTCTCCTAGATATGAGAAAATTTCATCACTGAATGCAAAGCTTCATGGTGAACAGGGCTCATCTCAGAGGGTTACTGACATGTATCTCTTATGGAGTAAGATATATACTGAACAACAACAACAACAACGCTTGTTAATCGAGCTGCAGTAGCTCAGGTTACTTTTTCTTTAGAGCTTATGTTTCTCTCTGCTGAAAAATAATATGTAGTGTGGCAAAACAGGGACAGAGAGTGGCATATAGACTGTCCTCGGACAGTTGTGCTAAACAAGCATTGCTGTTTTTCAGGAACGCAGTTTAAATACTACCGTATAAAAATTTACTCTGAAAATGCAATAATGAGAGAAATGGAGAAGCTAAATTTGAAAACATGCAGGGGATTTGTCGTTCCAACAATTTGTACTCTACAATTTTACTTATCTATCAACACAAGTCTTTTACCTAAAGGAAAAAGACAAGTGAAGAATATTTGACACAATTTTGTTTTTTGCACAGAGTGAGCATTAAACAACATCTAGCACAATAACAAATAACAGGGTAAAAGAAAAAATGGAAATGATCATTAATCTAAGAAAGAATGAAATGGCTTTTAAAAAAAAGTTCATCAAGATTAAAGGATATTCTCTTCAATAAACCATGTGGGGAAAACTAGACATCTACATGCAGAAGAAATAACATTGGACTCTTACCTCACCCCATATAAAAGATTAATTGAAAATAGGTTATAAAGACTTAAACATAAGACTTGAAACTGTAAAACCACTAGAAGAAAACATAAGGGAAAAATTTCTTGACAATAGTCTTAGCTAAGATTTTTTTTAATATGACTCAAGAGCTTAGGCAACAAAAGGAAAAATAGACAAATAAAATTACATTGAACTAAAAAGCTTCAACACACAAAGAAAAAAAAACCTACAAAGTGAGAGGCAACCTATGGAATGAGAAAACAAATTATAATTGATATATCTAATATGGGGCTAATATCCAAACTATATAGAGAACTCAATTCATCAGCAAAAAAACAAATCACCTGAGAAAAGAAATGCATAATAGACATATCTCAAAAGAAGGCATACAGAAGGCCAACAGGCATATATGAAGTTGTTCAACATCACTATCAGGAAAATGCAAATTAAAACTACAGTGAGATACTACCTTGCACCTGTAAGGATGGCTTTTATCAAATAGGCAAGATAACAAGTGCTGGAGAAAATTGGAGAAAAAGAAACCCCTGAAGACTCTTGGTAGGAATGTAAATTAGTATAACCATTATAAAAAGCAGTATAGAGGTTCTCCAAAAAATTAAAAATATAACTACCATATGAGCCAGCAATTTCCTTTCTGAGTATACATTCAAATGAATTGAAATCAGTATCTAGAAGAGATACCTGTGCTCCCATGTTTACTGCAGAATTATCCACAATAGTCAAAGTACGGATCAATCTAAGTCTCCATCAACAGATGACTGGATTTTAAATGTGGTATATATACATAATGAAATACTATTCACCTTTAAAAAGAAAAAGAAGGAAACCATGCCATTTTCAGTAAAATGGATGAACGTGGAAGACACTCTGCTTCACAAAATAAGCCAGAGACAGAAAAACAAGTATTGCATGATATCATTTATATGTGAAATCATTAAAAAATGGATCTCATAGAAGCAGAGAATAGAATGGTGGTTATCAGGAGCTAGGGGAGGGCGGTATTAGTAATGAAATGGAAGACATTGGTTAGAGAGTACAAAGTTTCATTCAGACAGGAGGAATAAGTTCAAGAGCTCTATTGTACATCATGCTGACTGCGGTTAATAACAATATATTGTATATTTGGAAAATATTAAGAGAGTAGAATTCAAATGTTTTCAACACATATAAACTGTGAGTTGATGGATATGTTAATTAGACCAACTTAATCATTTGGTATATGGATACATATACCAAAACATCATGTTGTATACCATAGATATATACAATTTTTCATTCATCAGTTTAATAGTTAAAAATAATAAAATAGGTTGTTCTTTCAAAGCATTCAACACTTCTAGAGGTCAATTAGAATTATTACCAAAGTTTTAAAAATATCCTTAATACTATCACATAACACCACTCATAGGAATTTACCCTAAAAATATAATCCGTTTCACCCAAAGATCTCATCTTCCTAATAGCAGAAAATCAAAAGCATAGGGAATGCTTAGTAATAGGAGATTATTGCTGTATTATCATATAATCATTAAAACCATTATTTTAAATGTGCAATCATATGTAAAATGATAATCTATTGATATACCAATATTTATGTAATTAGAAAGGCAAAACAGTAGTTTTTATAGTGGTTTGTACTAAAATCACTTTGGAATCATTATAAAGAAAATTAGAAGTTCATATATTATGTCTATAATCAGATATGAATGAAAAGATTAACTATCTTCAGTGCAAATCAAATTGCATAAGTAATATACCATCTGAATATATAACATTTTATAATTAAAATATGTGCTCCATGAGAGCTGAAGTTTTATTTTATTTATATTTGCTTTCCAAGTACCTGAGCCAGTGCTCAACCCATAGAAGATTTAAATAAATGTTTTATGGGTTAACATATTCTATTGATCAATCAGGGAAAAAGTGGAACTCAGTTCTCATCTCCTGAAATTCTGCATAAGTTTAATTTACTTCTTACAAAGGAAATCATCATTTCATAAAATACCCTTCCTCTCTAGTGAGAAAAAAAATGAAATATTATGGGACTTCCATTTTTACTTATTTAAATTTTATCCTTCTAAAATATAAGATACATGCATTTCATCTTGGCCTAATTCAATTTCAGAAATTATATCTAGTGAAAAGAGTACTTTTCAGTAGAGTATAAACTAAACTCTTTTGACTATACTGAATTCAGTTACAGATTTGTCTCTTCACTGGCCCTTACTAAAAATAACCAGTCTAGTCTGTTCATATTTGTATAACCTTAGATAGTAATTTGAAAAGTCTAACCCATGGCCATCTATCTCTAAATATGAAAATAATGAATTATTCTTAAGCCAACATCACATAATGAAATAACCTTTTAAAAGGAATACACACACACACTCACACATAAAATCTTTTCTGACTGGTTTAGAAAAAAAAACAGAATTCATCCCTATCATTCAAATAAAACAACATGAGCAGTTTATTATAACACCATGTATACATTCAGTAAAATTAATTTATATTTTAAGGATTTCTCTTCAATCAATATTTTAAAAATAATATTTTGTTCATTATAACACATTTTCTAAAGCATGAGACTTCTAAATTTATACATTAGGTCTATGATTTCAAACACTGCCTTGAAGAACAAAAGAAAACATAAATACAATTCATGGGGAAAATGTAAGCTAGTGGAAGTTGACCTACTTATTTCTAAATTATTTCACTAGCTGCTCTTCATGCAATATCTGACATCATTGTGAAAACCAAATCCCTCAGCCATAGGCACAAAATGATGTCTCCAGAAGTACCATTTAAGCCAAGAAGTTTCATGTGTTAACCAAAAGCCTACAGATGACAAACACAATGCTCCAAGTTATTACAGAAAACTTAGATGTTGATGTCTTCAACAAGAGAAAAGCTAAGAAAAACACAAGCCTTAAACCAGAGACTAGTTCAGTCACTAATGTGCATAATAGAGCATATTTTGGTGTCTATAAATTTTCTATTTCCCACAGGGATTTCCAAGACAAAAGAACGAGAATCACAATTCTTTGAAGAAAAGGAATGACTCATTTCAAAATGTTCTATTCCTTGGCAAAGTTCAATAACACAGAAGTAAAAAAAAATAAATAAATAATGGAGCACAGTTACTATTGTGTAACTGCAGCATTCATATCATCTCTGCTGAACTCCTATTCTTATTTCATGTGTTCTTAAAAACAAGAATTACCAGCTCTATCACAGGGTCTGAAAATTGAAGACCTATAGAATCTACAACTTTAATATTTTTGCTAAGAAAAAAGAAATATTTTTTCACAGCTATATTCTCCAGAGGACTGAAGCTGTTAAAGTCCAAGGAATTATTATCATTGTACTCTATTCCACAACTTCTAAAATTCATGATTTCTTCATTTATTTATTCAATAATTATTTATAAAGTGTCTGCAATATGCTGAAATCTGCCCTACACTAGGAATACAGTAGTTAAAAGAAACACAGTAAAATACACCAAAAATAATAATCATCATCATAAGTAAATTACATAATATGTTAAAAGGGGGTAAGTGTGCCTTTTTTTAAGTATGAAGACAAATCCAAGGAAGGGGTTAGAATTTAAAGAAAAAATTACTATAGTAATGTTCCCCAAGAACAGGACAATTGAAAACAAAAAGAAGAGATAAAATGAGCCATGTAGCTATCTGATGGAAAAACAGTCTAGGCAGAGGAAACAACTAATGCAAATTCTATAAGGTGGGGACATGCTGGCAGGTGAGCAAGTGAGAGAGTATAAAGAGATGAAGCTGGAAAGATAACAGAGCTCAGATCATATAGGACTTTGTAGAACTTTCATCAGGATGAGTACGTTTCCTTCCATTCCTGGTTAGCTGAAAGATGTTATCATGAAAAAATGTTGAGTTTTGTGTAATACTTTTTCTACATATATAGGGATGATCATGTTTTCTTTTCTTTTTAAGACTGTTGATATGGCATATTAAAGCCGCTGACTTTGATGACGAAACTGTCTTGCATTCCTGGCATAAGCCCCATTTGGCCAGTATGCATATTTTAAAATATATTTCTGGATTTCATTTGTTTAAATTGCTTAAGAAATTTTTATCTACATTTATGAAGGATAATGACTGTAATTTTTATTTCTTATATCTTTGTCTTTTTTAAAAGTCAGAGTGATACCAGCCTCAGAAAAAGAGTTTTAAAGTGTTCCTGTCTTAAACGTCATTCAACCCATCAATCCCATTACTGAGTATATACCCAAAGGAATATAAGTTGTTCTATTATAAAGATACATGCATGCATATATTCATTCTAGTGCTGGTCACGATAGCAAAGATATAAAATCGACCTAAATGCCCATCGATGATAGTCTGGATAAAGAAAATGTGGCACATATACACCATGAAATACTATGTAGCCATAAAAAAAAGAGATCATATCTTTATAAGGGATATAGATGGAGCTATAAGACATTATCCTTAGCACACTAACTCAGGAACAGAAAACCAAATTCTGCATGTTCTTAGTTATAAGTGAGAGCTAAATGATGAAAACACATGGATACATAAATTGGAACAAGGCACACTGGGGCCTATTGGAGGGTGGAGAGTGGGAGAAGGGAGAGGATCAGGAAAATAACTAATGGATACTAGGCTTAATAACTAGGTGATAAAAAAATCTGTACAACAAACCCCCATGACACATGTTTACCTGTATAACAAACATGCACATCCTGCACATACCCCTAAACTTAAGAGTCAAAAAACAAGTATTCCTGTCTCTTCTATTCTTTTGAAGCATTTGTGTAGATTTTAGGTGGAATTGTGTAGAATTTTAAGCTGCTAAGTTTGTGGTAACACAATAAGAAAACTAATATTTTATATGCTTTCCATTTATTATAATTTTTGAAAATTGCTTTAAGATTCAGCATATTGTCAACTTGATTAATGTTTCATGTGTACTGAATTGTACAAAGTTGGATGATAGTGTTATTCAAGTCTTCTACATTCTATTTGTCCTATTAATCATTGATAAAAGAATTTTAAAGTTGCCATCTACCTACTGATAAATTTTTCTGGTTCTGTATTAGTCTGATCAGGCTGCCATAACAAAATACCATAGACCAAGTGAATTAAACAACAGAAACATATTTTCTGAAAGTTCTGCTGACTAGAAGTCCAGGATCAAGGTGCCAACATGATCTGTTTCTGGCGAAGTCTCCTACCTTGGATTAAAGACAGTCACTTTCTCACTGGATTCTCACACTTCTTTTCCTCAGTGCATGTGTGCAGAGAGAGTGAAAGAGAAAGCTATCAGTGTCTCTTCTTATAACAAAACAAATTATATCAGATCAGGATCCTGTTCTTTGACCTCAACCTTAATTACTTCCATGGAGGCCTCATTTCAGTATAGCCACACTGAAAGTTAATGCTACAAAATATAAAAGTTTGGCAGATGTATCCAGTCTGTAACAAGTGCTCCTTTCAGTTCTATAAATGTTACTTTATTTATTTTGAAGCCTTATTATTGAGACCTTAAAACTTCAGACTTGTAGAGCACAGTAACCTCAGCAAGATGGTGAACTAGGAACCTCCAGGCTCTCATTTTCTTGCAGGGATACCAAGTTAGCAAATAATATACAGAGAATAACAATTTTGCAAAAATCTGTCTCTAAGGAGACCAGATAAGAAGTTTTTAGACCCAGTTAAATGTACAACCAAGAAGGAATTCCAGTGAAACAAGCATGAAAATGTGCAGCATTTCACAAAACCATACATGCCCTACTTTTCTTCAACTTAACACATTGCTACCTAGAAGAAACCTTCCACACCAGGGATTCTCCCTTTGAACAGAAATAAAAGAGCAAACCATTGTTCTGACTAGTCTGGGGCTCCTCAATGTGTCTCATCTGACTCAGAGT
The DNA here is from genome assembly GCA_004027715.1 of Plecturocebus donacophilus. NCBI lineage: Eukaryota > Metazoa > Chordata > Mammalia > Primates > Pitheciidae > Plecturocebus > Plecturocebus donacophilus. Next base: position 34,857 of record PVKP010016751.1, read on the forward strand.
AATCATGGGGCTGTAGATTTTTCTGGAATTCTGTGAAAACAAACACAATAATGACAGCATGTTGGAGATGTAATTCCACAGGAAGATGCCACAGGAAACAAAAGAGAAAAAGCAGGAACAAGCTGATTAAAGAATTTGTGATGACTAAAAGTATATATAGAAGCCCAAAGAAGACACTCCGAAAAGGTTTAATAGGTTCTAGATCGCTAGATAGACTGCTCAATGAGAATGTCGCCCTGAGCAAAACCAGTCTATAAAGACGGGGAGAGATTATTATTTTTTTAAATGTCAAGTGTCAGAAATAATAACAAAAATGACAAGACACACATAAAGGCAAGAAAATATGACACAAAGAAGAAAAGCTATAGAAATAAATCCTAAAGAAAAACAGATCTGTAAGCTGCCTGACAAATATCGTAAAATAAGTATCATAAAAATGCTCAGTGACATATAAGAAAACACAGACAACTAAATGAGTCAGGAAAATTATACATGAACAAAATTGGAATATCAACAGAGATAGAAATGCTAAAGATAAGTAATCAAACCGAAATTTTGGAACCTAAAAACATAGTAAGTAAAGTAAATAATTCATCAACAATGTTCAATAGCAGACTAGATTAGGCAGAAGAATAAATCAATAAACATGAAAACAGATCATCAAGTCAGAGGAACAACAACAAAAAAAGAATAAATAAAAAAATAAAGAAAGCCTAAGGGACTAAAGAGTCAGTATCAAGCAAATCAATATGTACATTATAGCTGTATCAAGAGGAAAAGAGAGAAAAATGAAAAGAACACTCATTTGAAAATATAATAGCTGAAGAATTCTCAATTCCAAAGAGAGAACTTGATATACAAATTCAAGAAGCTCAAAAGATGCTAGCCATAATAAATCTAAAGAGACCCACACTGAGACATATTATCATGAAACTGTCAAAAGTCAAAGAATTGTGAAATCTTCCAGGGAAAAGTGACTCATCACACACAAGAAATATAATATAAGATTATCACAGGATTTCTTAACAGAAACTTTGCAGATCATAGGGAAGTAGAATGACATATTTCAAGTGCTGAAAGAAGAAAAAATCCTGACAACCAAGAATATGGTATCCAGAAAAATTTTCCTAGAAAAATGAAGGAGAAATTTAGACTTTCCCAAATAAACAAAGCTGAGGGAGTTCATTACCACCAGACCTGCTCTGCAAAATGCTAGAGAGAGACCTTCAGGTGAAACAAAAAGATGATAGTAACACAAAACTACTTGTAAGTAAGTTCTTTAGCAAAAATAATACATGGACAAATATGGTAACCTGTATTAATATAATTTTGCTGCACAAATACACTTTTCATTTTTATAAATAAAAATTTAAATGATAAAAAATTATAAAACTAACCATAAATCTATATAATGAATATACAATATATAAAAAAAAATTTGTGATGACAATAACATAAAATGGGGGAGGTAGAGCTATATAGGAGTAGAGATTTTGTATGCAATTGAAATTATCATCAGTTTAAAATGAACTGTTATAACATTAAGAAGCTTTATGTAATTTCAGTGGTAACTATATTCTGTAGAATATACAAAAAAGAAAATGAGAAGGAAATCAAATTATGCACTAGATGTTAAATCTTCCACCTGCAAGTGACACCCATCACTTTCACACCCATTTTAGTGATCAAAATAAGTCACAGCAAAATCTAACTTCAGGAGATTCCAAAAGGAGAAATTTTTGGTTAAAAGCACTAATAAATGACCATAATACTAATTATTAATTTTAATTTTCCACAAGTTAAAACTAGTCACCAAAATTTTAATTACCACAATCTAATAAAAATAATTACAAAATACATGCAATATTATTTTCAATATTTGCTCAGACAACATCTGTAATTACTATTATTCCTTCCTAAATTCAAAAATAGTGCTTATTTTTTCTACCTTCTGTATATCCCAATGTTTCACAGGGAATTAAGTTACCTTTGGGAACTGTATTTCTTCTGTCTATCACTTTTCTTTTAAGAAGCCAAAGATTAATGCCTCTGGGCATAGCATTTTATGATCAGATGTTTTAATTTCTTGACTGTTCTCACAAGACACAGTTTTACTTCAGTATTTTCATTTTCCTGCCCTGACAACTGTTTGATTGTTTCTGACATCTATTCCTCTATCTTCTTGTCTTAATATAGACACAAATAAAGCCTTGAGGGTTTGGCAATGCTGACATCTGGTATGAATCCATTACTCTTGCTGTTTTATTGCTAGAGACCCTGAAAAATCGTGAGTTACAGGACAATGCATTGACTGGGATCAAACATCCAGAAGGTAAAATTAATATTTTCTGATTCAACTAGATGTTGGTGAAGGAGCAGCATTGTTTGACGTCTGGAACCTATTTTGACAAGCTCCTACTTTAAGGAAAATGTTTCAGAATTGAAAAGTTTGCTAAGGATATTTGCACTTCAGTTCATCTTAAGCAGTTCAGGGTTTAAGATTATCAGACTTTCTCCATCAGCACTAGTCTTGGATTTTATTTTAGCATTTGGAGAGCTAATGATATGGTAACCAAGTCTTCATTACACACACACCTTATTCAGATATGTACACCATCCCCTCTGCCGTGTGTGTGTGTGTGTGTGTGTATGTGTGTGTGTATGTGTGTGTGTATAACCTCAGCATGGTCTCCTCATACAGCCAGCCCAACCCAATCTTTTTCTACTACTCTATAAATAGATGGCAAACCTAAACTCTGGGAATTATTTAACATGATTTATCTTATTAGGCTTTCCATTTTCTCCCTGTATGTTCCCTACACATCATTTGATTTTCAATCTAAAACTAGAAGAAAACATGACACTTTTATTTCTTAGCTCCTTCTCAAGAGGGCATTTTAACTGATTTCCCAGGGATTTGAGAATATTTTGCAACAGAGTATATTAATCCTCAGCCACAAAGTAATCTAATGGCTTGGTTTTGTATTTTTATTATTTTCTAAATAATGAGAGAAAACATAAAACTTCAAAACATTATTCCTAAAGAAATCAAAATCAATATCTATAAAATAGGAAAAAAAATTAGACTATTTTATATGTAATGTGTGTATGTGCAATTTTAATAAGTTTTACTCTAATTATGTACAACTAATGCATCATATTTTTAGCACTCAGAAGTGCTTGAGAATCATTAGAGAATTTTATACCATTTTTGACTTATCTTAGGACAGTTGTTCATCATATAAAAATATATGCAGAATTTTCCCTGGTTTGTTTCTTTCCTACAATCATGAATGGTGGGTGGAAATATTGTCCCTGACTCCACATTTGAGATCTGTGGCTTTCATATCATTGTAGGGACTCATAAAATTAGTCTTTTTCCACCAAACTTTTTTCAGTAATAAGTGAAAAGCTCTCTGCTTTTCTCCATCATCCACAACCTGCATGTGAACCTCTCACACCTTTGCAAGATAGTATTCTCATCTAAGGGCCATTTCACTGACAGTTCCCTCTCTGCCTCAATAACCATATAGAACATTCCTTTCTCCTTTAAGGCTTTGTTCGAAAGCCAACTTCCCAGGGAGACTTCTCTTATTATGCTTTAAAATTGCTAACTTTTCCGTTTCTCACAAGTAAATCACCTCCTCGCTCCCATGCTGCCAATTTTTTTTTTAAATTGTAGCTATCACCATCTATATCAGTTCAGGTCTTCCAGAAGCAGGCATCAATAGAGTTAGAAACACAAGAAATCGATAGAGTGCATTGCTATGAAAGACAAAAGACAGGGGATGCAGGAGTTTGTAGGGGAAGCCTTCAGACCACAGTGCAGATCTGACTTGTTTCAGCGGTGATGTGGTTTTGCTGTGTCCTCACCTAAATCTTATCTTGAATTGTAGTTCCCATAATATCCACGTGTAGTGAAGGGGACCACTAAATCATGGGGGCAGTTACCTACATGCTGCTCTCGTGATCCTGAGTGAGTTCTCACGAGACCTGATGGTTTTTTAAGTGGCTTTTCCCCTTCTCATCGGCTCTTCCTGCTGCGGCCATGTGCTGAAAGACGTGTTTGCTTCCCCTTCTGCCATGATTGTAAGTTTCCCGAGCCCCTGCCCTCGAGCCATGCTGAACTGTGAGTCAACTAAACCTCTTTCTTTTATAAATTACCCAGTCTCTGGTATTTCTTCGCAGCAGTGTAAGAAAGGACTAATATGGGAGAAGAGGAGGAAAGAAGTAGAACTGAATAAGAGCTTCAGATGAACTGCAACGCATAGAAGTTCTCAACTAGCCAAGAGAGCTCCAGAGCAAAGATGGACGTTAGAAGATTCCTGTGTTTGGCAGAAATGAATACAACCTACTCCTCAGGTCTGCGCATTCATTGGCTGGAGCAGTCCAACTGATGGACTGAGGACGGATGCAGATTCTAAGGGCACTGCCTCTGAAACCTGTCACCTGACTGTACTCCGTGCATGTTCTCCCTTGAAAAAAGATCAGATTGGCACACATCCAGAATTGCCATACTTGCTAAGAATACATTATGTATTTATTAAAATTTTTATATGTTTCCCACTAGCACCCAGCAGGTGCTCAAAAAATGTCTAAGTAAATGAGTGAATGAATTTAAAAAATGAATCCAGTAGATAAAATTAATGTTGAAGGGACAACAATCAATAAGATTCTGAGTTTCCTTAGGATGGGTATCCAACCATTGTTTCTATATTTCCACTGCCTTCCACATTGCTTGATACAAAGTCAATAAATGCTGACAACTCTGTAAGTTAATAAATGATATTTTAATATCACAATGAAAATGCTTTTTAAAGATGCAAGTAAAGTAGTAACTTTGAATGCTTTTACTTCTGTAACATACCTCATTTATTAGTAAATCCATAATATTTCACAGTTTCAACTATATAGTGAATCAATTGTGGAAGCTATCTCTCCAAAAGAAATGTAATATTACCTCAGGAAGATAAATCACATCTTATCTACACATGTAATTGAGGGGCAAAAGAACAGCTTCCCTCTTAGAGGAAAATAACATCTCTTGGGGATGAGGTACTTAAATAGATAAAACTTATGAAGTGGCTTAAATCATGCTTTACGTGGATTACATGGTAAAGAAAGATTGCTGATGGGATTCAAGGTCTCATACCTTTGGGCCAACTATGTTCAATTAAACTAGGCTTCTTAGGAAGGAAAAAATATATCAGTAAGAAGCCCATGGGGAGGGCTGAGAATTAACTGATAAATAGTACACTGAGCTTAATAAAGAAGATAAGGATTAAGAGTAAACCTGAAACTGAATTGTATTTTTGTAGCTTGTGCACTTCAGAGTTTCACTGTACAGAGCAATGCGTGGTGAAACACACTGTAATCACATGGGTACAGATAGTACAGAGCAACAAGTCTAAAACTCCAAGGTCTAGAACAGTCAACTCATCACCATAAGAAAGAAGTCAACAATCACCTCTAAAATATGCTGTGTTTCTGAGTTATGTTTACCAAGGGAAACTGGGAAAGCCTGTGAATAAATTTTTTCATGTGTTCCAATCACCTGTAAACAGTTCTTTGTATACTTAACCAACCCTTGACTTATAAAATGTCATTTTCTTGATGACCCAGATGTTCTAAAACTTTGGGTTTATAATAAAATATTATAATTGTTCTACTTGGTTGACTGCGCTGTAATTTAAACCCACATTTAAGAAATTCACTAATTTTAAAATATTGTTAATTCAGCTGGGCATGTTGGCTCATGCCTGTAATCCTAGCACTTCAAGAGGTTAAAATGGGAGCATAGCTTGAAGACAGGAATTCGCGACCAGCCTGGGCAACAAAACAGAACCCCATCTCTACAAAAATTAAAAAATAATTAGCCAGGAGTAGTGGTGCATGCCTGTAGTCTCACGTAGTCTCAACTACTCGGGAGACTGAGGTGGGAGAATTGCTTGAGCCCAACAGTTTGAGGCTGCACTGAGCCATGATCATGCCACTGTGCTCCAGACTGGGCTTCAGCACAAGAGCAAGACTCTCTCTCTCTCTCTCCCCCACCTACTCTGATAAAATAAAAACTTCAGCTGAGTTAAATTAAAGGAGTTTAGATGAGCAACGAACAATTCACAAATCAGGCAGCCCCTGGAAACACAACAGATTCACAGAGACTCCAGGGGTGCCTCACGGTCAGAACAAATTTATAGACAAAAAGGTAAAGTGACATTGAGGAATAAGAAATGAGGTACAGAAATAGATTGCTTACAGCTCCTTGTTTGCCTTATTTGAATATAGGTTGAATATTCAGCAGTCAGTGGTTGAAGTGTGGTGGCTGGGATTGGCCAACACTCAGCCATCTTTACAGTTGTATACCATCAAGTTAGGTTTTCAGTTTTGTCTGACTGTTAAGCTAGGTTACAGTTCATCCACAAGGACTCAAATATAGAAGTACAGAGTCCTTCTCAGGCCATATTTAGTTTGCTTTAATGTGTGTGTGTGTGTGTGTGTGTGTGTGTGTGAGATACATATGTAATTCTCTTTAAATTAAAATTATGGGAATTTACAGACTGGATTTTACTATCTACACTCATAATTTCTTGTCAAAAATAAAATAAATATAAAGTTTCTTCAAGCCTGAAGACAAAATAACATAATTTTAATTTAAATTACCTACATTTTAATAATGACTTTAGTAGAAAGCTTAAAATAGGAAAAGTTCACTAAGTGAAATTTTTCTCAAGACACACTTCATATACTATTTAAAGAATACAACCTCAATTTTTAACTTTGTTTCCCACAAATAATAGTATCAGCTGAATTCAGTACAATCTCCGCCTCAGGCACATTGTGAATTTGAAGTCCTTGCAATTTCTCCTTCTCTTTAAGTTAAAAATGGACTTGAAATGTCATAAGAATTTTAAACCTAGATAGAAACTGTCTAGCTCAGCAATTACTGTGCCACCATGTCCTATGCAAGATTCATCTAGAGAAATTATCACAAACGAATTTTATAAATCTGTATTTAAAATAGCATGCTTTAAAATAATAAAAAATATAAATTAAATTACACATTATTATAGAAAATCATTGGTACCATTGCAGAAACTAATTTAATCAATCTTCATTTTTTGAAGATGATAGTAATAGAAGAACATTATATATGTATATAATATTTTTATATATAAATGTATATATGTAAATATATATAAATTATAGCAGCTAACATCTAGTGTAGGCTACTATTTATAAATTATATATGTATATATATATATATGTTAGATGTTTTATATATGTAACATATAAGTTCAAAAATCTATTATAAATATTACAGAAAATTGTTATTCTTGAAATAGCAACCAAAAAATTCACTACAGAAGGAATACTTAAATTTTTTAAATTACCAGTAGGCCCATATTTTATCCTTTAAAATATTCACAAAACTCAACAAGAAATATCTAAACTCCCCATATGTAAATGGGCAATAACATTGATACAAAGAAGAAATATAGATTAAAACAAATTTCTGTGATATATTGTTACTAATAATAATATAAACGGAAATGAGAGCAATATAATGTAACATAATTCAGAATAGCCAAAACTCTGAGCCTAAAAGTCAATGCCAGTGAAGATAAGATAAAATCACCACACTTCTGAGAAATAAATTGGTATATTTATTTTATAGACAACAATTTGCATTACACCAAGTAGAAATGGAAGTATGCTATATTGTATTCTACGGAAAATAACAAGTTTTAAATTACAAATGTATACATGACAGAAAAGACTGGATTTGATGAAAGAAAAAATATCAAGTGATTATACTAGTTGTTTTAAGATGGTGAAATTAACAGGCTTTTTACCTGCTCTACTCTTATACATTATCTTTAAATGGTTTTAATGTTTTTTATAATTTTAAATGATGATTATAAAGACACTTTTGAAACATGAAGATATTTATTATATACAACTGACCAAAAACATATTCTGATATAACTTGGGGTTTCTAAAAATATGAATAAAGAATGTAGGGCATTGTAAGAAACAGAAATGTAATGTTGTTAAAATTTTGAGAATAAGGGTTTTTTAATTATTTTTTTATTGCTTTCCTTTTGTGGTAACATCTTTTAAACAATAAGTGGCATTGGATCAATACATGTCTTCTCCCAGAAGCTAAGATTCTCTATGGTTTGTTGGCAGATGTGTATGTTTTGTAATAGTCATCCAAATTCTATCATAGGTATAGTTTTTGTGTGCTAGAATTATTTGACCCTACAAGAACTGATTGATTTTTAATTTTATAGATATTATTATGCCACATTTTTTATTTGTGAAACATGCAACATGAAATTTTTCTTGCTGGGGTTTCTATATTTAGACAGCATATTTTTCTGGAAAGTAGAAGGTTTATATAGATTTTTAGCAAAGGCAAAAGTTGTGATATTCTAGAGAAAGCAAAAGGTAGTACAGAAACTACTGAGTCAAAACACTGATTTGCTAATATTGGAGCCTACAGTAGATGTTAACTGCTGTGTTTTGAAACCTTCCTTGCTCCACAGTTTTTTACACTTAGGTTATTTAACAGCAATAATGGCAACAAAAACAACAACATCAAAAATTTATTAAGCCTACTTCTGTGCATGGCACCTTATTGTCAGTCTCACATTTAATTCATATCCCAGCTCTATGAGGTAAGGCTATTATTATTTTCGTTTTATATATGAAGAAACTTAGTCCCTGAGAGATTTAGTAATTTCTCCAGGAACGTGCAAGGAGGAGTGAGTAAAAGACATCTGAGGGTCAATTGCAAACCAGCCTGACCCTGGAGCTGAAGCCTTGATCTAGATCTCCTTACCTCTTGCTGCATTTTCCTTATCACTTCTCTGCCTACATATGATATGCTTCATCTGTAATATGGTTTGGATTTGTGTCCCTGCCCAAATCTCATGTCAGTTTGGAGGAGGGGCTTGGTAGGAGGTGATTGAATCATGGGAGCAGATTTCCCCCATGCTGTTCTCATGATAGTGAGTGAGTTCTCACGAGATCTGATGGTCTAAAAGTGTGTGGCACTTCCCCTTCACTTTCTCTCTCTCCTAACAGCATGTGAAGGAGGTCATTGCTTACCCTATACCTTCTGCCAGGATTTTAAGTTTCCTGAGGTCTCCCAGTCATGCTTCCTGTTTAGACTCCAGAACAATTAGTGAGTCAATTAAACCTCTTTTCTTCGTGAATTACCCAGTCTCAGGCAGTTCTTTATAGCAGTGTAAGAATGAACGAATACAATCTGATCCCTCATACAATAACAAACATGCTTACAATGTACCCACAAAGAGCATCCGGCCACTTACTCCTCAAGTAATCACTATCACTGAATATCTTAATTTAATTTAGAGCAAAAGCTTCTCCCTTCCATCATCCTGAGGTTTTCTCTGGATTGAAAGATTCTGTTGGAGAAGATGCTGGTGAGAATCTTCTCCTTTCCCAGTTTACTTTTCTTCTCAACTTCCTTCTCCATTCACCAGCTTAGGTTCTAACCTATGCAGGGTCAGACCAGCAAGTGAGAGAATCAAAAGAGATTGGATTGGATTTGGGGAAACAAATGCTGTCATGATCTTGAGGTGTCTTCTGAGTTAGGCAGGCAGCCGGCTTTGAATCTTTCTTTCTGAACTGCTGAGTGAATTTTTCAGATTCTCCCTCTAGGAAAAATTCTCTCTCTAGGAGAAATTTGGGAGTCCTACTGCTTTCTCCACTGGCTTCTTTCTGCCTCAGTTTACTACCTTCTCCTTCATGAAGTCTGCCTGGAGAATCCCTCTGTGTGGACGTAGGAAAGACAGATGTTTGTTTCACCTTGAGTTGAACTCATCTCTAACAGAAAGTAGCCTGTTTCTTTCTCTTCCCTCTGTCTCTAGCAGGTCGGGACTCACCTTCCATTGCAGCCCTCAGATTCTCCAAACCTGGATGAGACAAACTCCTGACTTTCCTAGGGATTTTCTTAATCACCTCTCCCTTAGGCTATGTTAAATATCTATCACTTTTTCCTTATCCATGTTATAGGGAAAGGAGAGAGGCCACAGTAGGAAGGGGGTAAAGAAATTTTTAAGAACTACAAATAATTCTATTACTAAAGACATCTTTTAATGTTAATGACTTGTAACCCTAACCGTGACAGAAATAGTCATACCACTTCTTACCATATTCCAGCCAAGTATTCTGGTCCCGCTTTATGAAAACTGAGTGTTCCACATTTACTGTATTGTTCTTGTCTTTGGGTTCTAGAGACACTCAGATGCTAAGAATCACATTTTAACAATATAATGTGTACCACAACCTAGTTCTTTCCAGTAACCTCTGTTTGTTATCAGTTTGCTATACAACTCTAGGTTCAGACATTTCTGTTCCCATGCCCTTTCCTTCATTGGAATAGACAGCACAAAGGTAGGATTTTTTTCTTTTCAGTTTTGATATATTCCTTGTATCTGGACCAACACTCACTATATTCGCAGTGACTGAATACAAAATTACTTCCTCAAAGAAAAGAAGGGGGCTTCACTCAATTATCTTTTAGTGAATCTTGTTCTAACCTCTGGCTCATGTCTCCTACATTCTGATTGATGGTCTCATATATCTGGTTAGAGAGGTAAAAAAATGCATTAATAGGCTCAGTCTTCTAAGGCCACTTTGAGAAATTATGGAGGGAAAGATTTCTATCCAATCACAGCTTTTCAGGATCAGAAATGATGCTTTCATTACCAAGTTATCTATTATTAGCTATCCTCAAGAAGGGCTCAGCAGTCATACTTTAGAACTGAATGATACTATAAGACAATAAAAATGTTACTTCTTTTCAATAGGCTTCTTAACTAGATTAAGAAATGAGTTAACACGTTATGTAGTAGGCAGCCTCACAAAAGGTCTCCCTAATCTTTGCTTTCTGGTATTCATGTCTTCTCTTGTGTAATGTGGGTGAACCCAACAACCCTCCAACGAATGGGATATGAGCAAGGTAAAGGGCTGTCACTTCTAATATTAGGTTACAAAAAATATGGGGCTTCCATCTTGGGTTCTATTTCAAACTCTCTTACTGGCCCACTCTTGGGGAAGCCACTTCCACATAGTGAGCTGCTCTGTGGAGAAGCCCACATGTCAGGAGACTAAGGGTAGCCTGAACTAAGAGTTACTAAGCTGAGCCACAGCCAGATTCCTGACCCACAGAAAATCTGACCCAATAGATGCTGTTTTAAGCTGAAATATTCGGAGGTAGTTTGCTATGACACAATAAAAAATAATAAACGCTTACACCAAAATATATAAATTATGATCCATGCATTTTGCTTAGATAGGAAAACATACATTTCCTTCCGAATTTATTAAGATTTGCATTTTTAAATAAGTGATCCAACCAAAAGAATTTTATATCGAATTTTCAATCCAAAGGAAACTTGCTATAAACAGAACACCTGATTAAATATTTTACATAACAAATTGTTTAATCAGGAGAGAAATAGAAATATTAAATCCTTATATATATCTAGTGCTCTACAGTCTCTAAAAGTTATTCACACATAGTATTTCACTAAACTTTTTAAAACCTTGTAATGTAGATATTAATTTACAGGTGAAAATAAAACTCAAACATTGTGATCTCATGCTTATACAATTTACACATTTTTTCCCCTTAGAACGTCTTAAGCCTCATCTTTATCCAACAAACTCTTCCTTGTGCCTCAAAATCCAGTTTTCCTCTATCTTCCTCTTAATCTGTTAATTCATCTCCCGACTCCCATTGCTACAAACAGAATGTTCATGGCACCCTAAATTCATATGTTGAAACCCTAACCTCAAATGTGGCGGCATTAGGAAATAGAGCTGTTGGAAAATGATTAGGATTAGATGAGCTAAAGAGGATGAATCTTTCATGAATGGGATTAGTGCCCTTATGAGAATCCTAAGAGAGCTTGCCCCTCTTTCTACTCTCTTCCATATGAAGATACAATGAGAGGTCAACCATCTACAACTGGAAGAGGAGCCTCACCAGAATAGGACCATGCTGGCATTCTGATCTCAAACTTTCAGCCTCCAAAACTGTGAGAAATAAATTTCTGTTGTTATAAGCTACACAATTTATAGTATTTTGTTATAACATCCCAAACTAACACCCTGCAGAATTCATATCTCCCATGATTCAGGCACATATTCTTCTTGAGCTTTCACAGTATCATAATTTCTCTTTCCACCATGGAAGAGCAATTATGATACTGGCTGTAAGCCTCCCTTAGGCAGGAGCCATGAAATATTCTTTGTCATATCCTCAATACATTATAATACCTGAGATAGCAGGTGCTTAGTAAGTAGGTCTTCCACGATTGAATATAACACTAAATTTGGCATTTTTGACGGGAGTGGTATTGCTGCCAAGGGAGCAAGAATTGATTCTTGGGAGAAGAAAAAACTCATATACAACATACATGCAACATACATGAATGTATTACAGTCTATAAGCAGGTACAGAGTACAATTAAAATTTTTTTTTTTATTACATTTTAGGTTTTGGGGTACATGTGAAGAACATACAATATTGTTGCATAGGTACACACGTGGCAGTGTAATTTGTTGCCTTCCTCCCCTTCACCTATATCTGGCATTTCTCCCCATGCTATCTCCCCACACCTCCCCCC